>WUAT03276587.1:0-11006 GCA_010015005.3 Ulmus americana | reverse complement strand
TTATATTAAAAAAAAAAATACAGATGTAATAACTTTTAAAAAAGTGTAGAAATGTAATGAGCGAAAGAAAACGGGTTATATGGTGTAATTTACTGTAAAAAAAAGTGGGGGGAGTGGGTGGGACTACAGGAATGCCCCTAAAATGAGGCATCAAAACATTATTCATACCCTTGTTTTACATTCATTATAAATGTGCCACTTTTTTTTCTACCTATTTTATCTTTCTATAAAATGATAAATTATAAAAAAAATTTAGAGATTGAGATAAATGACCCTAAATATATAGAGGGTAAAACTGTATTTTATAAAAATAAAAAAAAAGAGAACAAGAAAAAAAGATCCAGATGTAATGATTGTGCAAATGTGATGGGTTAGGGAAAAGGGGGTATAGGGTGTAGTTTCCTCTAAAAAAGTACATATATTCTTTAGCGTGCCATGGGAATTGCGAAGACAAAGACGACGTCGTTTTGAAGGAACAACTGGAGACTTGAGAGATTTGCCCGGGGAAATTTTTTGCGCGTTTTGTTCTTGTAATTATAAATCAAAATCAAATCATTATTATATTTTAGGGAAAACAAAATCTTCAACACTTTCTTCATTCGATCTCATCTCTCCACTCTCCCATTTCCACACTTTCTTCTTCTTCTTCTTGTTCTAGGTTTCGCAGAACCTCTCGTGTCCAGTACGAGAATCGAGGTTGTTATTACGGATCAGATTCACTGGTAAATCGCTATTCTTCTTATTTTCAACTTTGTTTTTGTTCTTATTAATTCGTTCTGTTGTTTAATTATTCTCATTTTGTTTAATTTTCTTCTTTTGCTAATTATGTGCAAACTTGGCTTGTTTTGATGCGGAATAGCTCTTCCTCGCTTGAAACTCTTTTTCAAGAAAAACCGAATGAGAGTGCCTTTGAATTTTTGCTGTTGGATTGAACTCCATTAACGGTGAGATTTAGTTGCTTTGGATCCAGCCTAGCCTAAGTATCAGCATGTCGTGTTGGTCTTGATGGGCAGCTTTCTTGGATATTGTTTTATTCCTAAAACTTCTAGGTTTGTGCACCAAATCTCAATTCTCTATGTCTTTATCTGTATTTCTTCTTTGTTTTCATTGCTCATTTTGAATTTGGTTGCTAGGAGCCAATGATTATCATATACTTTGTACTTCTTTATGACAATTTCTTTATTATGTTCTTAAAAGAAAGAAAAACGAAAACAGAAGAGTTTTTGGCTTGCTGAGCTTATGAATCTTGTTTTGAAGGCTGAGATTTTCTGTTGTTTTGTTCTTCTTTCAGGTTTACTGTTCTGGACTGAATGATTTGAACTGGATGACCTTTGGCATCCTTCTGATTTTTGGCTTGAAGCACAAAGCCCCGTTCTCGTAAAGCATAGAGTGCTAGGAAATGCTTAATTAGTCGGCTTCCGTAGAATGTACATACCTAACACAATGATCAGTAAACCACATCTCCTGACGTACATATATGTTCTTCTTTACATCACACTCTCATCAGGGGTTATTCTGTACAACAAGGCAAGGCCTTCTTCTAGTATATGCATGACATCCATTCTTGCTATCTTTATTTTTGTATTGTACAAACTTTTTTGTTTGATTCCCAATTACCTATGCAATTCTATTTAATATCTTATTTGTGTTTGAAATTGCATTCTAACTTCCAGAAAGTTTGTTTTTTATTTGCAGTGGTTCCTTTCTGCACGATACTTCAACTTTCCATATCCAATTACTCTCACAATGATTCATATGGGTTTCTCCGGTGCAGTGGCTTTCTTCCTCATCCGTATTTTGAAGGTATTAACTCTATTGAAGCTTTTGTATTGCCTTCTCTTTTGATAAAGATTTAAGTTGTTTCTGTTTAGTAGGAACTTAATGTCTGGTTAAGGAGGAATTTAGTTCAGGGAACTCTGGGAAATCAATCCTTTTTCTGTGAGAGAAAAGTAAAAAGGGCTTACTGGTACCCCTTAGTAGTTGCAAAATATCATATTTCAATTCATAGCAATTTTATATATAACTTTTATGAAATCTTGGAAGTTGGAACTAATTCCAATGTCTTTCTGTGAGGGAATTAGTAAACATGCCCTAAGTGATGAATAATGAAAGTCTTGCATGCTTATCAAGAATAGACGAAAAGAGGAGTTACAAAGAGGTGGTTACTCATACCAAGAGTGGTAGAAAGAAGCTTATGTTTGCCTTTGCTATCAGTCTCACTCACTTCACTGCATCAATTTTTATTTTATCTTAAATTTCCTTGTTGAAATCTCTGTGTTTTATCTGCTGAATTTGATGGTTAAGTACAAAATTCTATATTGCCAAATGCCAAAAAGCTAATGACAGTATGACAACGTTCCAGTTTTTGTTTTATTAATTTTTAGATTAGTTCCTTCTTACATGTTAAATCTACATTAGGTAATTTTATTTACCGTTGTGAGTGTATATGCGACTTTATCTCACTGTTAAATGAGGTAGCAATTGTAGATATACTGCCTTGTATTTTTTTTCTCTTTCCTTTTTGTGCCTTGGCCAGCTTTTCCTGTTTTTTACTTTTGCTTGTGGTGCAGGTCGTTTCTCCAATCAAGATGACATTCAAAATGTATGTTTGTGACAGCTAGATCCTTTCTTCATGTATCCAAATTTTCCTCCTCTTGAGTAATTTTCTTTGCTTTGCAGATATATGACGTGTGTGGTTCCAATAAGTGCCTTTTTTGCAGCTAGCTTGTGGTACGTGGTTTATATTGTAGAACTTATTTATTCTATTACTAGCAATTATCTATCCTTTTGAGTATCTGCATAAGCCATATATTGGTGCTTTCTTACAAATTTGGAACTTAACTATTGTTACTACCATGGATTGCTTCAATAATGGCTACGCTGCATAATGCTCCTTTACTACTAGGGATGTTAATATTGCTATGTTTTGGTGTTTCCCCCATTATATGGAGTCTTTTAGATGAAATATCTCTCAGTTTCTGTAGCAAGTACTGAAAAGTTGTATTGAAGATCCCCTTACCTTTCATATGATTTTCTGCAATGAACTTCCAACCAAAACAATTCATCTGCAACTAAAAACTCTACCTACTCACAAGAGATTCTAGCTTTAAAATGTTTACCTTTCTGTGACGTTAATAACAAATATCCTGCCTTAAAATTTAAAACATGTGTAATTGCTTTGTCAAGTTGCAGAATATATAATTTGCATGTATTTCAATCTTACCCTCTCCCATGTAGTGATTGTTCCCAATATTTAAAGCCTTTTCCTATGTCGGTACAGGTTTGGCAATACTGCTTATTTGTACATTTCTGTGGCCTTCATCCAGATGCTTAAAGCCCTAAGTACGTGAATTTTTTGTTAATTATTTCGTCATTGCTATGCCTTCTATTATACTAAATGGGTTATGGATTGTTGGAACTTGCAGTGCCAGTGGCAACATTCCTGGTGGCTGTTGTTTGGGGCACAGATGTCTTAAGATGCGATGTGTTCATGAACATGGTGCTAATCAGTGTTGGAGTTGCAGTATCCTCATATGGGGAAATTCATTTTAACATGACTGGCACAGTTTACCAGGTCATGGGAATCATTGCAGAGGCCCTTAGACTTGTTTTAACTCAAGTTCTGCTTCAGAAAAAGGGCTTAACTCTAAATCCTATCACCACCTTGTATTACATAGCACCGTGCAGGTAGTTCACTGTGGCCTCAGATTTTCTTAGACTGTTCTAGTCATGGCTGTGTTGTTCTTTTAGGCTATGCTTGATGTTTGGTACGAGAAAAATAAAATTAGATGGAATTAGAGGAGGATAGGGAAAAGCTTTCCTTTAATTTTCCTTTATTGTGCATGGTAGAAGGGAATAAAGAGAGGAAGGAAAATGTCGGTACAACACATTACTTTACTACCATAGTCTATACTGACACAAAATGAGGATATGAATTTTAATTCGGGGTTTAAATGGTAGTTTTTCTCTTTCATGGTTTCTTTGTCCAAAGTTTCTCTCCTCCATGAAAAATGGTGGGCCCCGTGGATTTATATTTTCCTTCCTCCAACTTTCCACTCTTCCAAACAACTCAACATCTCATTATCCCTTTCCACATTTCCCAATTTTCCACTCTACCAAACTTAGTTCTTTAAGTTATTCCCATGAATAATTGTTATAGCTGTGCCATTCACTTTACTGTGTCACTGAATAGCTACACTGTCGGGAACTTGGCACCAACTTCATTTAAATTGCCGCATACAGCAGCTGTGCTCATTTTTCCATCTGTTGTCTTGTGCAGCTTTGTGTTTCTGTTTTTTCCTTGGTATATTCTGGAGAGTCCTGCAATAGAAGTTACTGAAATTCAGTTCAACTTCTGGATCTTTTTCTCGAACGCTCTTTGTGCCCTGGCCTTGAATATTTCTACTTTCTTAGTAATTGGTAGAACAGGAGCAGTAACCATCCGAGTTGCTGGTGTCATGAAAGACTGGACATTAATTGCACTTTCTACAGTTTTATTCCCCGAATCAATCATTACGAGCCTCAACATAACTGGTTATGCTATAGGTACATCTTTTTGGCATAGTTTTGAAAAAGATTATCATCCACATTTGTATGTCATGACTAATTAACTTTGTTTTATAGCTTTATGTGGTGTTGTTGTGTACAACTATCTGAAGCTGAGGGATGCTCGTGCAGCTACTCAACTTCCTTCTGGAATTATTATCCCAGATAAAGCATTGCAGGTGAATTCTCCGAACCACATTTGTTGTTTGCTTAGGGTTTGAGTATATTAGAAAACTAATGTGGCTCTCCTCATTTTCTGGTGTTTTTGATGTATTGCAGGAGCTGAAAATGGAGAATTCATCTGATCTGTACACGTTGGACGACAAGGATAAGAAGAGAAGTTTTGGCAGGAGTGGATGGAATATTGATGTTCCGGATTCTCCTATGGACGAAGAAGCACCTCTAATACCTTCAAAGGTATTCTATCTCGGCAGAAATCAGCTTTAGCCCACAAGTAATAAATGCAATGGTCCAAGTGCAACCCCACCTTTGTTTTGGTCTTTAACGAGGATTACTGTGTTTTTTTTTTTTGGCAGAGCTTCATAAATAGTCCAAGTTAGCGATTCGTTGTAAAAACCTAGCTAGTTTGATCAAGAAATCAAAGATTAATTTCTGACTGAAATCCCCGAGAGTAGTCACATTATAAAAGTCTTTTTTTTTTTTTGGTTGGTAAACTATTATAGTAGACGATATAAAGACAAAATGAAAATGTGCAAAAGAGTAGGTGGGTTTCCATCTTTTTTAATCTTTAATTTTGCTTTCGGAAAGGACCTGGCATCTTCCACCGCAACGCCTTTTCTTTTTAATATTTATTTTAATTTTAACTTTTCAAATTTTGTAATATCGAAATCCAATTTACTACCCTTCCGAAAAAAAGGAAGAAGTAATCCAATTTACTATTTGTTAAATTTAAACTAAAAAAAAAGTTGTTAGGATTACATAATGTAAATGTACATATGGTAATTGGATGATTGGAGAGTGGACAAAGAATAATAAGAAAGATGAGTCCGCGTTGACCAGACCTGACTAATTAATTAATATTGTGTCCGCAGGCTCCGGTTATAATTTTGGACGTAATAACTCATATTCAACAAACTTCTGTCCAATAAGAAGAGTCCAACCTTCGTAAGAGCCAATAGAAATTGGATGCTCTACTGACGTGGAAAGTAGTACTTTTTTTGCTTTTTCCACCCCCGACGTGACGAGACAATATTAACCCCGATGGTCTCAAGGGTAAACTGGTAATCGTAAATGAGGGGATGAGTCTTGTTTGTTAAATAGGAGTAGTCCGAGTTTAGTCCGAATCGAAGATGGAACAAGTAGGAGGCAAAGCACACTTGTCTAGATAGAAAAAGGAGAAAGGAAGAGATGTACAGAAGAAGAAGAAGAATATCGTATTGAGAGAAGCAAAAGAGGACAAGGGTTTCGGATCCGCATGCTATAAAGACGATCTGCGATCGAATCGAGACGGCCTATGGGTGGAGACATGAACGACAGTACTAGCAGCACCGCGTTGGGCTCACGCTCCGATGGAGCCGAACCCCAGTACGTCGGGGCCAAGACGTCTGTCTGGTGGGATATCGAGAATTGTCAGGTTCCCAAGGGTTGCGACTCCCACACAATCGCCCAGAACATCAGTTCCGCCCTCGTCAAGATGAAATATTGTGGACCTGTCTCTATCTCCGCCTATGGCGACACCAATCGCATCCCTTCCTCTGTTCAGCAAGCCCTATCTAGCACCGGAATCGGCCTTAATCACGTTCCCGCCGGTATGTTGCTCTAACCCTTGTTTGTCGATGATTTTGATTTCTTTCCCTTTTTCTTATTGCTTGTCAATTCGTTGATTTTCTGGAAGATCACTTTGTTTCTATCGATATCTTTAACTTACGCCATGTTTAACAATGTTCTTGCTTTCAAATGAGTATCTTGATTATGGATCCTGATGAATCTGGTTTCAGCGAAAATATGTTCTTACTGATTGCTAAATAACTGTGGGTTTTCTTTCCTTTTTTTCACCTGTACAAGGAGTTGGCAACTGTGGGTTGTCTGCTTTTTTGCGTTTTTCTTTTTCACTAACACGATTAAGTCTTGGCACATAACAGGTGTGAAAGATGCTAGTGACAAGAAAATTTTAGTTGATATGCTATTTTGGGCCGTAGATAACCCTGCTCCGGCAAATTATTTGCTTATTTCTGGTGATAGAGATTTTTCCAATTGTCTCCATCAGTTGCGAATGAGGCGATATAATATTCTTTTGGCACAGCCGCAGAAAGCTTCTGCAGCTCTCATTGCTGCGGCAAAGAGTGTATGGCTCTGGACCAGCCTCTCCGCTGGGGGACCCCCATTAACGACTGGTGAATCATCTCAGCTTGCTAATGGTAACAACGTCTTTAACTCCGAAACAACTCAGTATCCAGTTTCTGAACCCCTTGAGATGAACCCTCAGACGACTTACCATGAAACCCCCTTTCCCGGAAATCAGAAACCTTCTACAAGGGCTGGTGACCCTAAATTTAAAGGGAGGCCGATTAGGAAAGCTCCTAATCAGCCTGTTGTGTCCAGAGCTTCGAGTGTGCCGCCTGTTGGATTACAAGAGAGTAATAACAGTGATTATCTGTACCAATCCGAAAGTGCCCATGGAAAGCATTTTAAGAAAGCTCCACACGAATTCTTTGGTGGTAGTGAAGCTGGAATCTCTTCGAGTAGGTCTGCTCCTAATTTCTTCCCCGGCAATTCAGATGCTTCTGGTGGTAATGGCAGTAATTTTATGGGCAATTCTCAAAATCACTACGCTTCTCCTATGATGCCAAACAACCCCCATATGCAATCTAGTTTCAGACCTGATAATCGGTTTTCTCCTAATCCTCCTCATCATGGTTTTCGGCCAGTTCTGCCTAGACCTGATGGCCCTAGATTTTCTTCAGCTCCACTTACTAATGTGCCCGATATTGGTAAGCTAAATATCACTGAATACAACAATTATGCTCCACCCCCACCAAATTTCCATCACCGACCTGGAGAACAGTTTAAACCAAGGCCTAATGAGTTGCCAAATCCAGCTAGTTTAAATGGACCTCAGAAAGGAAATATTTCCAATGGTGGCCAAGTGTTTCATCATGATGCAATGAACAATAGGTTTCCTCGTGGTCCTGAGTATTTACCTCCTCAACCATCTCCTGCTATTGCAAGCGGCACTTCTACTAATGGTGTTTGGGGAACTCAGGGATGTGCACCGCCTTCTGAATACGTTCAAGGTCTTATTGGTGTTATATTACTCACCTTAAACACGTTGAAAGTTGAGAAAATTATGCCTACTGAAGCAAACATCATTGACACCATTCGATTTGGAGATCCAAAACACCGCAATACTGATGTAAGGAAGGCTTTGGATTTTGCAATAGAACAACATATGGTAGTGAAGCAGAATCTAGGTGCTCTGCCGTTGTATGTTGGTAAAAACGAGAGATTATGGAAGTGTGTAAACCCTATATGTGGTAATCTTAATCAGCATCCAAAAATCACATGGGACCGAGTACAGAAGTTTATAACTTCCTCAGCTGGGCGATCAGCAGTAATGGGATCTCAAAGCAGGTAAGATAAGATAAAACAAACTTAGCTACTGTAGAACCCCATAACTGACTTTTAAAATCTTTTACTTGCTGGAACAGTGTGTTGATTCTACAACAATGTGATCTTTATTTGCTTTACAGATATGAAGCGGCTTTAATTCTTAGAAAATCTTGCTTAGAGGAGCTTGCTTTGGGCGATGTACTGCAGCTCTTGAATATGATAATTGGCATGAAAAAATGGATTACTCATCATCCATCGGGATGGCAACCTATTAATATTACCCTTGCAGAGCCTAAAACTGACACGGGTACGGAAATAGGTGCTTGATTCAGGTTTTGGTCGAATATATGCCCGGAGGGTGTGGGGAAGGTATCTTTTAGTTTGTGAACCAAGTAAGTTGGATTAGTTTTATTTTTTGTAATTTTTTTCGTTTCCTTTTTTATTTTAGAGGTTACTAGTAAGGAATCTACAAAATGAAAACCCATGCTGGTGCAGTCACCTATTACACAATCTTGGCTCTCTTTGGCTTCCTAGAGGCAGATTAGAACCACCCGTTTAGAGTTGTATTCACCTGCACCTTGGTTTCTATCCACTACAAGTTTGACTGGTTTAGTGTTTTGGCCTAAAATCCTTAAACCGCGGAAAATAGCATATGTAAGGAACGAGAGCAGGAAGCTGTGATATCGTGTGTTTAGTTTTAGGCAAGTATGTATGCTGGCGCTGGGATTACGTGGTAAGTTGTGCGACATCTTATGTTTACTGCTACTGCCAGTGGAGATGAGCTTTTATAGAGCGTGCTACTGCCAGTGGAGATGAGCTTTATAGAGTGGGTTATATGAGGCGCTGAGGAAGAGCTTTCATATCGGCAGTTGAGTGTTTGAGAATGTTGGGAAAAAGGATTTAACTAGACACTGAATGAAGCATTTGGTACTATGTCTCAGAATTTCCATGGAGGTTTGATTGCGACGAGGGGGAGTACACTGGAGGTTGCCTGGTATTTCTTAGAAAAACATGAAGCTCGTGGCTCAAATTTGTATACGCTTATTAATGTTGGAGAAGATACTATTTTGAATCGATCATCTTGCTGGTAGGAAACGGGACGAGAGGAATCTTTGCTTGATTGTTTGGTGCTTGATTCTGGAGCTGGAAGCTCGTTGCAAAACTTTAAATCAGTATGTTTTTTTATTTCCTTAATGTATAAATTGCGAATATGAATTTGTAGCTTTCTTATGGTTTTGTTTGGTATGTTGTAATCGAATTTGACAATGAATTTCCGATCTATAGCACTGCTTTTATGATGTAAATTTGTCTGGCCTCTCTTCTATATAGAATTACTTAATATTATTCGTTTTGGGAAATTTGAATTTGCCAAGTCTACCGGCTTCCACGTTCAAGCGATTATTTCCACACGCAATGGGAATTAGCGTGTAAATGTGGGGACTCTGAAAGTAAGGAGAGGGGGAAAGCTAACCCGTTGGCTGAATCTCACCTTCGTCCAAGAGTTCGGGCTTCTACGCGACGGACCATTTCGTATTTGGCTTGGCTTTTATCTCGATGAGTGGACCAATCAAACCACTGAATCACGGCGAGGCGGAAGCAACCAACGTTGAGCTCTATTCTTCACCAAAATGTCAGAAAGCAACGCCACAAAACGACAAACAAAGACATTGGACCACTTTGAAAAACTCTTTTAGTATGCGGACCATCTTATTATTTATTTTTTTATTTTTTAAAAGCCGGTCTAAACAGAACTTAATATTTCGTTTAAATTAGTTAATTAAAAAAGACATGTTAATATATTTGTCCCTTTCTTATTTGAATTAAAAAAATAAAAGAAATAAATAAAAATAAAAATAAAATAATTTAATCATCTATAATTTAACTAAAAAATGATTAAATAAATTTTTATTTTTATTTTTTTTCTTGTTTTTCTTCGCTCAAATAATTTAAATAAATTCTTTAAACTTATTTTGAATAATCAAGATTTTTTAAAAATTCAAATTGTTAACACTCGAAAAGTTTAGGGACCTGTAGTGCAAAAACACTTAAGTTATTAAAAAATAGGTTCAAGGAATTTAGTTAAATTATTTGGGCATAAAAGAAAATAAAAGAAAAGATTGAAAAAAGAAAAAGAAAAGAAAGAACAACAAAATTAAAGAAAAATAATTAAAAAAAAAAGAATTTTATTTAATCATAGGACCAAATTGCTAACACTCGAAGAATTTATGGATTTGTGGTGCAAAACGAATCTAAGTTATCAACAATAGGTTCAAGAAATTTAGTTAAATTATTTGGGCATAAAAAAATAAAGAAAAAAAATAATGGAAAAAATAAAGAAAAGAAAGAACAAAAAAAATGAATTTTATTTAATCATTGGACCAAATTACTAATACTCGAAAAATTCAGGGACCTTGACAAAAAAAATCTAAATTATCGACAATAGGTTCATGAAATTTAGTTAAATTATTTAGACATAAAAAAAAAGGAAAAGAAAATAAAATAAAATAAAATAAAGAAAAGAAGAAAAAAAATTTAATCCCAAGACCAAATTACTGAAAATCCAATTTTTATGGTATTTTTTGAGATTATTAAAAAATAAAAGTACTTTTAAGATAAACACAAACTAAATGGTACTAAACTGATAAAAACCTTAAAAGTAAGGAATCATTTTTGTCATTTAAATAAATAAGAGATTAACAATACTAACATAATTAAAAGTAAGAGACTATTATTCTTATTTAAATGAGTAAGAGATTAATAATACTAATAGAATTAAAAATAAAAGATAATTCTTAGCGTTTAAATAAAAAAAAATAGACCAAAATAATAAAACTCAAAAAAAAAAAAATGGAGGGGGGATTTTACCAATAAATAAATAAATAAAATAAAAG
>WUAT03276476.1:0-11007 GCA_010015005.3 Ulmus americana | reverse complement strand
AACATAATATAAGATTTTTTTTTAAAAAAAAAAAAATTATACACATGAAAGAAAATATATATATATATGGTAAATTACTCCCAAAGAAAAAAAAAAAAAAGAAAAAAAAGAGGGCCAGCTCTTTTAGTTCAAATTTTGTTTGGGCTTTCCTAAGTTTGGGCTTTCAAAAAGAAAAGTTGGACTTTAGTTTGGGCTATGTGATCCAGCACTTCAAGGAAAATGCCAAGCAGAAAAACAAAGAAAAGTAAACCGGAGGAATGCAAAGCGAAGCAAAACGAAGAACACACACACAAAAACCAATCAACTTAACGGCTTTTCCAGGTACCTTCCTCTCTTTTCTAAATTTGTTTTTCTTCAATTTGAATTTTCTTTCTGGTCGATTCTAGATAGCCACTCCAACTTTGCTCATCTTTCTCCTGTTCTTCGGATCGAAAATCGAAGCTCTGAATTTTCTTCCAAAAGTAAAGTTTATTGCAATTTTATCGACGCCCAACTAGTGTTTGGATCGAAAAATATGGCGAATTTTTATTGTTTTACTCGAATCGCTATAAGAATTTCGGGACATATTATATTTTTATTCGATCCTGTAGATGTCTAGTTGTTTTGAATCTTTCGAGCTTATTGAAGCAAAATTCTTTTTTTTTTTTTTCTCATACTAATCTAAGATTGATTTTAACTTAATTGGTTTGTAGGTTTTGAAGCTATGAACTGGGTTCAACGCAAAATCTACCTTTACAATGTCACTTTTGGGCTCTACATGTTGGATTGGTGGGAGCGTTGCCTTTTCAGTATCCTATTTTTACACCTTCTGAAACAATCTGATCTGCTTGCTTTATATTTTTCCTAGTTTAAAAAGCATTTGGAAGTGAAATTGCATAGTTTTGTGATCTCATATCTTGTTATATTTCTCAGAAATTTGATTTGGGTGAATTTTATGCAGGGTATATATGTATATAAAACAAAGGGAATTGATGGGTCTTTTTGGTTTGATCTGCCTCCATTTTTGTTCTTAAGCTTTCATTATTTTTCAGTTGTTTGTTGTTGCAATTTTGCATTTCCTTAATGTTTGGCAGATACTTTGGTAGTCGTGTTGATGTGGTTCGTTTTTTATAATGGGTCAAGATATGCTACAGAGCTCTGCAAGAGGTAGCACTAGAATCCTTTCATTATAATTTCATATGTTTTTCTACTTTCACACACACATGCACATATATAGGGTGCTTGTACAATAGGAATTGAAATTTATTCCTATCAATGGGAATTTCTTTAATAACTTTTCAACCACATCATATTTTTTTGACGAGTTTTGAATATGTTATTCTCTAATGTCCTAGAAATACACCTATAAAACGGTTTTCTAATCCAAGTTTTCGTTTAAGAGATATATAGCTCCCTGTATTAACTGTAAATTTTGGTAGAAATTATATTATAGTCAATATAAAATTTATTATACCTCCTAAGCAAATGCTCGGATTACAAAAAATATTATAGTGATATTCGTAAGATATTAAAGAACAACATATTCAAAAATTGTAAAAAAATATGATGTAGTTGAAAAGATATTGATGAAATTCCTATCGATAGGAATTAATTTCAATTCCTATTGTACAAGCACCCTATTATGTATGTATATGCTTGGGAATGCCATTTTACTATTATGTAGAAGTTGTAGTAAAGGATCTTAGGCTCAGGGTGTCAAAACATTTCAGACATGGAAATCGTTAGGGGCCTGCTTGGATTCAATTTTATTTTGTGTTGATTTGGAGCAAAAAAAAAAAGGTCGAGATTGTCTTGAGATATTTTTGAGAAAAGCTCTTTCCTTTGGTTTTTTAAATAAACAAAAAAGCAAAAAACAAAAGTGAACCCGAGCATGCCCTAAATTTATAATGTCTAGTTATCAGTTTTTTCCCTCTACAACATTACCTTTTCAAGACCATAGCTTTTTCTTCCTATCTGATTGGTAGGGATACTTCAACTATTTGTTTGCTTAGTGTAGGATAGTGATAAGTTTAAACCTTAAAACTTATAGTAGCTGAACATTTGGAATTGTCTACTATATTAAGAAGAGATGGATTTGTTGACATGTTGATCTTATTTAACTGATTGGGGAAGCGAAAGAT
The DNA here is from genome assembly GCA_010015005.3 of Ulmus americana. Classification (NCBI taxonomy): domain Eukaryota; kingdom Viridiplantae; phylum Streptophyta; class Magnoliopsida; order Rosales; family Ulmaceae; genus Ulmus; species Ulmus americana. The sequence continues at coordinate 8,887 of WUAT03276476.1, read as the reverse complement.
GGACGTGTTAGAGTTGTATTATGATCTCTTTGATGTAGCTAACGTTTGATAACACTAAACAGAGATGCAGGAAAAAAAAAAAGAAAGAAAAACACTAGATACTTTGTTCCTGTGAACAAATGCGAAACGTTGTATTATTCTTTCAATAAAAATCCCCAGCTTTGATTGTTTGTTTCTTGTTTGTGAGTTGTTTTTCTGTCTACTATTGATTTACTAGTTAATGTTGTAATTTTGATTGTGCTTCTCCTTTGTTGATTATAATGTCAGGCATCTATGGTGAGATTCAGAAACAGCATCACCTGGATCGATATTGCAGCAAGTTGCCCTTTGATTTAGAAGCAAAAGTTTTACATGTAGACGTATTTGTGCATTGCCTGTACTTATTGCTAATGAGATTTTTTCAGTTTGAAAAAAAAAAAAAGTTATTAATGTGTTTTTGTTGTAAGTTACTAATTGTTCTTACTTGATATTTCAGTATAATTTAGTGTCTTTTTCATGTATGAACGATTGGTTGCCAATGCTACTATTGGTTCGTTTTCAAGTTTTACTTGAAAAATCTACAATATAGGGTTGTCAATATTGGACAATTCTCTGTTTAAATACTTTACTAAATAATAATTCACTACCCAAAATACTTCAAATACTCTTTCAAATATGCCCATTTTATTTGGTTAATTAGGAATGTATAGGAAAATAATGGAAAACAATCCATTTCTTTGGTTTATAGTACAAATAAAAAGATCACTCTACAATTTTTAGTGGAAAGTTTATTTCTCTCAAAATCCAATTAAAAGATAATTTTCTTTTGGCTTAACTAAAGTTTTGAATAAACAAAAGTTTCTTTCCATTCTATTTACTATTTTGTCATGCTAACCATACACAATTGAGTTTGAGTCCACCTGAGTTAGTAATGGTGCAAACTGAGGCAATAAGGGCAAGCTGTAGCTGCAAATCCAACTGTCAAGTTTGAGACTACTAGCAAATACGTGGTATTTTTTCCTAGACAATTTCATGAATATCAATTTTACAAGATATTATTATTAGAAAATATCAACAACAAAAAAAATTTTAAAAAATTAAAAAAATATCCTACGGTTGATTAAGTGAAAGAACATACAAAAGAAAACTAGATAATAAATAATTAAAAATAAATCAGTAAACAGTACAAACTTAATACTGAGCCTAATCTTCTCGCCCCCCCCCCCCCGTCTGTACGCCAGCGCCCATATAAGATGTAACTCAACCACAAATTCGATAAAGGAAAGTATATTAAGGCACAAACCCCATTCAATATGACTCCCACAAAAACAAAAACCCAATCCTTCTAGAATAAACCACTCTTGTCCAGCAGGTTCTGTTTCTTTTTATGCTTCTCGTTTTCCTTCATCTAATCAAATCTCCATTTTTATTCTGAAAATTTGTCCCGTCTTAAATGTTATTTTTAATATAATCAATGATTAGTAAGTGACATACCATATAAAAAAAATGAAAGATCAGAGTTGAAAAGTAAATAGTTGTTAATTAGAGGGTGCAAAAATAGAACACTAGCCAAATTTCCCAAATTTGAGAGGCAAAAACCGTCCCTCGATGCGTCTTCAATAAAACAAACAGAGTATATCAACTTGTTTTGCATTGCCAAAGAGGGGAAAAGAGAACACACTTGTATTTGCTTAACCTAGTTTGAATCCATTGCAGTTGGCTAGATAGCTACACGAGATCTAATCCCTAATTTGGAATTCCCTTTGTAAGCCCCAAGTTAACTAGCAATGCCAAAGTAGAGAAAGAAAGAGGGGTGTAGTCTTTGTACAGAGTTGATAAACCTGTGAAAGATTTGCCACTGCCTCCTCATTTGTTGTTTTCATCAGTAGGATCAGTAGAGACGTCAAATCCAGGAGGAATGAAAACAACATCATCCCATGTTGATGATGAACTATCCTGCAACAATTCTTATTGTTACTTTGCATGTACAGGATTAAATAATACTCGAACAACGAATGAGAATAACTTCTACAAAGTTCCGTACCTTCGTCCCCTTAATTACTTCCTCAAGAACAGCGACCTGTAATAAAAGGTGAAAATGAGTTTGCTTCAAGAAAGGATTTGCAAATAATGGGCCAGGGAAAGATTTCGTACCTCAACTTCCCCTTGTTTGAAGGCAGGGTTTAATCGACCCTGATCACGAGAAGCCCTTAGTAATGATTTTTCCAAATCCTCCTTTTGAATATAAGAATAGATGTGAATATGATGCGATGATAAACTAGAATGATACATGAATTGAAGGCTTTTATCAACTAACCTTCCTGAAAAATACTGGACGATAGCTCCTGTTTTGGCTCCTTAGAATCAAGCTCCTTGACTGTTCAAATGATTCAACAGTTTGAAACGTTAGCCTAGAAAATCATGCAAAATGTAAAAGTTGTTGATAAAAATTGATGTCCCAGAACAAGAATGCAAGACCGCTGGAAAACTAACTGGGTTAGCAGAAGGCTGTAAGAGCACAAGGCCCAAACCGCAGACAAAACTGAACCATAAGAACATCAACCATTGCGCCGAAAGCCCCAACCAAGGGAGAAGTCCAAAAGAAATCTTTCTGCTCACCAATACACAAGAGGATTTAAAAGCTCAAGCTATCACAAAACTAGGTTCTGTCACCATATTCTAAATTCCAGGGTCTAGTCTTTATACACAACCAAAGTGTTAAGGTCGCCGTATTCTAAATTCTTGTTTGTTAATGGCATGTACATTGTGGAACCACTTATGAACATAAATGCAGTGGAAATGTACAAATGAGACAGAACAACAGAAAAGTGATCACCAGGGGACAGAAGTAAATGGCCTTTACGTGCAGCAGTGCAAAGAGGTTACGAGGAAAACATGGGAGATCAGTCTTATATGTATAATTGGAGAATATGAAAGGAAAAGTACATAGGAAAAACATGAAAAGGAAAGGGATCAAAAGTGAAATGGCATATATCATCAGTTCATCACTATTTGAGTCTTTCAATATCCAAAACTATTGTCTTCTTTTCCTCATTTTTTTTTTTTAATTTCTATTTTTTATATAACACCATCACTCAATATAATTTACATACCATCAAGGTGATGACCAGTGAATTGAAAATGTGGCAATATCCAGAATGTCAAACAATGATATTTATACATTTCAAATGCAGCAAACCAAGTTTTGTAAGATTGGGAAGAGATAATAGAAACCTGGAAAACTGGAACCCCAGAGAAGCCATCATCATTAATACCAGCCTTTTCTCTCTCCTACATAAAAAAAAGGAAAAAACATCATTTATTTGTTTACACTGCGCATACAGTATACCATAGTCAACCAACAAATTAACTTTTCGAGGTTTATTTGGGATGGAGAGGGCTGGTTTTCATTCTGTCGAAGGGCTGTGAATGACACTTAGTAATAGTACCCAACCAAGAGAAGTGGCCAAACAGATGGAATCTAGAGATTTATATGGTGGCTAGAATTAAAATTTCAAATGCATGATTTTTGGATCACGAAAAAAGACCTAAATGAGACTTGTATGTGCCTGAAATTTAAAGGGTCAAAGAAAAAAAAAACTAGGGAAGCAAAAGCAATAGATAAGAAAAAGAGCAAGATATGACTCCGGGTAACACAACTTCAATTTATTGGCATTAGACCTAATAATAGAGCTGCATTACATCACATAATCCCAGTGCACATATGCTGGAAAAATGTTCTTAATGATTTGGAAGTACATCCATACATGTAAAAGGTTTTTCAGCACTCTTACTCCTGACAGTACTTAGATCACCCAAGAAAATCATAACACGAAAGACGACTTCAAAATAAAAACATGTCTTAAAGTAAAGCAATTACCAATGTTACACAAATACCCCTGATTCATTAGAGAGACAAGTAAACTCACAGCATAAAGGTGTTTCGAAACATAAGAATAGAATCCATCTAAAGAATAGCAGCTATCATGGACAAAATTTAGACACTTAATAATTATATTTTTGACATTCTTCTCTTAGAGCTTCATTCTTGTGTCAAAAGTACCACCAATTTCAATCTGACAGAAAAAATACAGAGAAAACAAATTGAATTTTACAAACTCAAATTTCGGAAACTCATTTTTCATGTTTCTAGTCTGTTTTGTTTAGTTTACCATGTTAAGTACAAAACAAACTGCATTCAAAACTCTCTTAACCCCCAATCCCAATCGCACTTACAGTTCACAGGCTTTAATTCACATATCCTAGTGATGAGAAGACCAGTCAAACGCACAAGATGAACTAACATGTTATTTAAACAGACAAATAAAAAGAGTTGGTCTCTTACTCTAGGTCGGGGAGTACTAGAATGAAAAGAAAACCCAACGATTGTCATGTAACTAGCTAAACACATGTTTTAATTGTATCATTGTATCGAACCTTCTATCCACAAAGTAAAAATAGTGAATTAACTTTGTTCCACATTTCTTACCTTTTCAATTGGGGGTCTTTGATTTCTTCTTATACAGACATTTTTTACCATGCAAAGACTAATTCAAGTAGAGATTTTTAACTATACAAAGACTAATTCAAGTAGAGATTTTTAACCATGCAAAGCCTAATTCAAGTATTGGACAAAAACAAAATCTAAACGAAATTAACACTTTGAGCAAAACTCACAAAATTCAAACACCTTATATGCAGATTGATCAGGTGTCACATTAAACAACTCACTTTAAGGGCATTCTTCACTTGAGAAGTCTCCGGAATCAACCGGAACGCCACGCCATCAACCTTGAGCTGAAAAACCTGACAAAATCCACAAGTATTACACTCTAACAATCTCTAAAAACTTCTCCTTTCGACCAAACAACAAAAGAACTAGAAAAGCTATCACAATCCCATTATTATACCTTATTCAAAGCAACAGCCACCACTTTCGACCCGGTTCGAGTTTCAGGATCCAAACTTCCAATTTGGTCAAGAAGTGCCTCAGCATCCTCCTTCTTGAAGCAAAACAACCCAAGAGATTTCCCAGTCGAAGCACCCGAAACCAATACGAACTCCTCAGCAGAATTGCTTAGAGCATAAACAGGCACACCAGCCAATCTCGCTTCGATGGCCTCGTTCGACATGGCAGCTGTGGACTTGCTACCTCGAGAATTAGCCATGGCGGAGAGCTGGGCATTGTTATTCACCGCAATTCTAGCCCAAACTGGCTTCGACCCAGAAGAAGAACCCAGTTGTAATTGCGAAATTCCGGTGTCAAATGCATGTTTGGCGTTCTTCTGGAGGTCGGAAATGGCGGATTGGAAGTGGGTTTTAAGCGAAGAAGGGTCGGGTTTGAGGAGAGGATGGTGAGAGATTTGGTGGACGAGACTAGAACAGTGGTTGTGAAAGGCGGAGAAAGCTTGTTGGAGGTTGAGTTGGGGTTGTTCTTGTTTGGGAGGTGGGAAAATTGATGGATTATTGGATTTCTTGAAGTTCATTTTCCTGGTTAAGGCTTGTGAGTGTTCTGCGAAAGATTTTGGGTTTTAGGAAGAAGATAGGAAAACCAAGAGGTGAACAAGGCGATGTTGGTGCGCTTGGGCGATGCTCCGAGAGGACATAAGTTTCAACTTTTTGTGTTTATTTCTCTGTTTTTGGAAAAAAGTAACATTTTGGTCCCTCCATTACTCACTTTTGGAAATTTGATAAATATCTTTTGCGGTTTTAGGCCTTTTAGATCAAATGCTACCCGAATTTTATGCGTTTTTGCATAAGACCACCCGAACTAGGAAAATGACCATTTTATCACCTAAATTTATTGTTCATCGACTTAAGTTACGGAACTAGAAATGGACCTCGTTTTCATTTGTATTATCCCACATGTGACTTGCACGTGCCTATATGAGCAAGGGGATTTATGAAAATGTGATTAGGTTTTCTGAAAATCATATATTGGTTTGGTTTAATCGTGGTTTTTGTTTGGCTTTTGAAATTCCTAATTTTGTCTCTCAAAATTGGTAACAATATCAGGTTTCATTGGGTTTTGTCTCTGGCTTTCTAGATTTCTCGAAGAACAATCTAGGGTTTTTGGATTTCTCGAAGAATAATGAAGGACAAAATGACTCCGAGAAAGGGAGACCCACCAGTTTATCATAAGTTCTTTTCGTTTCTCTTCATCTTCTTTGATTTAGCCTTGCCGTTTTATTCTAACCCCCTGTGATTTTGAGTTTTATATAGGGTCATTTATGGTGGGATTTTTTGAAATCGACATCTTCCCAGATTGTTTGGTTTGGTATTGTTTATTGATGTTTAATAACACTTTATTGAAGATGGATATATTTTTTAGTGGTTTGCTTTGAATGTGCTATGTGGGGACCATGAATGATTGTTTGGTAATGAAAATGAGATTCTTTTTTCGGTGGTGGGGTTTCTTTGTTTTCAGCTTTGGCATGTACTTTTATGCATGTAAGTCTTTGTTGGTATTTGTTCAATATTTTATTGTGTTCCCATTTTGACACATATTATATCCTTAAAAAAATACAGTAATTGTTGTTATTTTTTGTAGCCTTTTTTTATTATTTGTCTGCTAATTAGTCTAATTAGTTGATTCTTCATGTATTGAGGTTGATACGTGTAACAGTCTAATTAGTTTAGTCATGGTTTGTGTTTTGTTCTCCGGGTGATAATGAGAATGAGGCATACAATAGTAGAGTGCATTATGGTAGCCAATTTAATGAGGGTATGAAATTTTATTCAGGGGGCAATATAATATATTGTGATTAATGAAGGAGAATGTGGTTGTACATGAGAATGTAGTAGTAAAGGAGAATGTGGACGTAGAGGAGAATGTGGCTTGTGAAGATGATGAGCTGCTGATGATCATAATACTCGAGGAGATACCTAGACTATTTATGAAGCTGTTGATGATGTTCATGTTGGTGAAGGAGGTCCTACTGCTCAAGAAGATTATCACATTGTTAAAAGTGATTATGAGCAGCAAGAAGAAGATATTGCTAGTGACAATTGTGTTGATTCAATATCCAACCGATATGATTTTCAAATGCTAGATATCCTAAGAGATGAAGATCATGGGGAATATGATGAATCTAACAACAATGATGATTTGGAGAGTTTGGATGAAACTGAAGACGAAGAGGATGAAGGAAATATGTAAGACCTCCAAAGTTTGTGAAGAAGAAATACCATGAGTTTAATACTGAGGTTGATATGATAGATCCAAAGTTTAGGGTTGGTATGACATTTTCTAGTCGAAAGGTTTTCAAAGATGCAGTTAGGGCTCATGCACTTAAACATCAAAAGGCAGTGAAGTTTGAGAAGAATTACAAGGAAAAAATAAAAGTTAGTTGCAAGGCTCCTGATTGCAAATGAATGGTGTATGCATCTTGGATGAACACTGATTATAGAACTTTCAAGTTGAAGACTCTTTATGACGAACATACTTGTGCTATGACCTTTAGGAATAAGGTTGTGAGCACTATATTGCAAAAATTATATTAACCAATGGAGAGCCAACCCAAATTGGAACTTTGATGGGTTTGCACAATAACTGAGGGATGTTACTTTGGTTGTTGCATTTTTGTGCAGTTTTATAGGGCAAGAAAACTTGCAAGAAAGATGATAGAGGGAACTACTGCAGAGAAATATGTGAAACTCTGGGATTATTGTGCAGAGTTGAAGCGTATGAACCCTAGTTCTACTGTGAAAATGAAGTGCACTATGGATGTTGTTGATTCTAATACTTAGTTTCATAGAATTTACATATGTCTACAAGTTTTGAAATAAGAGTGGTTGGCTGGTTGTAGGAAGATAATAGGGTTAGATGGTTGTTTCATAAAAAGGCATTATAAAAAACAACTGTTAATAACTGCTGGAGTGGACCCCGACAATCAGAAGTATCCTATTGCATATTTAGTAGTGGAGTCTGAGACTAGGGAGACCTGGACATGGTTCCTTGATCTTCTTGGAGGAGATTTTTGCATGAACAATTCACATGGGGTTGCTTAGATCTCAGACAAGTAAAAGGGGCAAATTGATGCTATAGCATAGATGTTTCCACATTCAGAGCATATGCATTGTGTGAAACACCTTCACAACAATTTTAAGGTGCAATACAAGGGATTACTAGTTAAACAAGCTCTTTGGGCTACTGCTAAGTCAACCACTGAGCAAAGGTATTTTCTAAGCTTTCATTTGTCCAATATTTTCTAAACTTTCAGTTGTAACAGTCTAATTAGTTTAGTCATGGTTTTGTTTCTCTTATTCAAGCTTAGGGCAAAGGATGGAGTATGAAGGTTGAAAGTATTGCAGTTTATGAGTGGTTAAGAGACAAGCATCCCTCAATTGGTGTAGAGCATAATTTAAGTTCAACACCAAGTGTGATAGCGATGCAATAATATGTGTGAAGCCTTCAACAGCGCAATTTTACTTGCTCAGGACAAACTAATCATCACCTTACTTGAGCTGATCATAAATTACCTCATGAAGACGATAACTAGGAAAAGAGGTAAAGTTGCAAAGTGAAAGCATTCGGTAGGGCCTAAGGTTTTTAAGTATATGGAGAAAGTGAAGTTAGAAATTGCTTGTTCTTAGGTAGCCTTTTATTTATTTATTTATTTTAACATGGTTTTGTTTTGTCCAATTTTTGGTTACTCTGATTACTTTTCTATTGCATTGGTCAACTATACGACTGTTTACTTTTCTATTACATATGTCACGTATGATATAGTGGAAATGAGGTGTTTCAGGTTGAGCACTTCGTGTAAACCCTGAGAAATTTAGAACCCTTAACCTTTGTTGTTGCCATTAATTAAATGAAAAATTAATCTGCAGTATTTGATGAAATAGTTATTATGTTCGGAAATTAAATGCCGAATAGTATTATATGAATGCTATCGTGTTTATG
>WUAT03276255.1:0-11009 GCA_010015005.3 Ulmus americana | reverse complement strand
TAATCTTATTGTTAAGGCCTATTTGGTTATTTGGTTCAATGTTTGTAAATATTGTAACATTGATTTTGTTTGGTTTAGAGTATTATAAATAAAATTAAAGAAATTTACGTAATTTAATAATAATATAATAAAAAAATAATATTTTATTAAAAATGTGATTTAAAGGTAATATTTTATTAAAAAAATGGTAAAAAAAAATATTTTATTAAAAAAATAGTGAAAAGGTAATATTTTATTTAAAAGATAATAAAGAGAAATAATAGTTTATTAACAAATAATAAGGTAGGAGAAAGATAATATTTTATTAAAAAATAATAAAATAATAGAGATAATATTTTATTAAAAATGTGAAAAAAATAATATTTTAACTCTAACACGAGAAAATAATATTTAGTATTTTTAATACTTTAAACAAACAATATAAAATATTAAACATCAATAAGATATTTTCAATTCTCACATGCACGTAACATAATAATAATATTATTAATGTGTAATCATATTGTTCATACTTTATATTTTTAAAGATAAAGTAGTTACATTTTTCTTCTTAAATTGTGGAATCTCTAATAAAGAGGAAATTTTCCCCGCTATCTCCACTTTTGGTATTTTTTCAAGTATTTACATTTGTGTAAATCTCCCTCTAATAATAAAAGGCTTCTAACATGGTATCCGCTTAATAGGCCCCCTCTCCGACGCCCAACTCTTAAATTGGTGATTGCTTCTATCAATTTTATTTATTTTTAATCCTCTCGTCTTTTCTTTTATTCGACGTTTCTTCTCTTTATCACGTACACTAAAAACTAGTATAATAGTTTCAAAAAATAAACACTAGTATAATGACATAATTCTATATTGGTTTTCCAACCAAAAATTGAGTTAATTTCGTAAAGTTATTTTATATTTCAAACAATATCGTAAACCTATAATTAGACCAATTTTTTAAAAATTTCAAGAATACCATTCATTAAAAATAACAAACAATGAAATACATTCAAAATACAATAAAATAATATGTAAAAAAAATTTATTTATATATTTAGTATTTTTATATTGTTTTTAATGTTTATAAATAATTTTAGATATAAATTTATAATTAATAATATGCAAATAAATTTTAACAAAGCTATTGTACTCATTTATTTTTGAATCAAGATACTAAATTCCCAAAAACCCTGATTTGGGTACTGTTTGGAATTATTATAAAACCAGAGTAATTTTAAGATTTACGCAAACTAGAGGTATCAAGAAAAAACCCAAAATTATAATTATATTGGTCATGGTACTCTCAGACGCATTGGAACAATACGATCACCCAAAAGCACAAGGAGGACAATGCCAGAAATGATGTCAATGATGCCAATTTTCAAAATCCAGCCAAAACAAAGATAATCAACCAAAATATGTCATGACATGAAAAACTGAGTGTCATTTGTACATAGATCTTCCACCTCCCCATCGCCCCGCTCCCCGTCCCGATGGTGCCTCTTTTGACGAGTTTTGAGGCCATTTCCGGCAAGTCATTTTAATTCCATGAAGAATTCTCAATTTGCTGGAATACTCATCTGGAAAGATTCAACTTCAATCAAATATTTCCTGTGCTTCAATTATGCTATGCTGGCTGAAAATGCATGTCAAATGTTGTATCAGTAAACAACACTATGCAAGAGTAGTCAGGCTAAACAAAAAGCAAAGGAAACGGAAAATAAGAATTCAAGAGACGGAAAGATTAGCCATACTGATCGTCCTTTGCAACCCGGTAATATTTTTCTGCATGCTGGCGTTGGCCAATTAGTTGAGCAAAACGCTCATCGTGAGTAATTACTATGAGCTGAAAATTTTCTTGGCCCTTTCTGTCCTCCATAATTCTGCACAAACAGGAAAATATTGGCAAATGCAGGCCATCATCTACTCATGCTGTCTCAAACTTAATTATAGCCCGTCATACCTATGGAGTGCCGCAGCAAGACTCTCGGCGTTTGGGCCATCCAAATTCGTGGTTGGTTCATCCAGTGCTAGTATCCCACAATTTAGGCAAAAAGTTTCAGCTAGAGCCAACCTTATGATAAGGGAAGCAAGGACCTGAAGCAAACCAGAAGTTTCAAATCTTTTCCAATAATATATTAGGAGATAAAAGTTGTGGCTCTAAAAATCCCTTACCTTCTGACCAGCGCTACACCTTCCTCTCATTTCCAATTCTGCATCACCAGTCTGCATAATAACCTGTACAGAAGGCAATGGAATGAAATGGCGAAAAAGAAAAAAAGCACCAAGAACAAGTAAACGAGAAAAAAATAATAACGAGAGGAGAAAACACACCCTATAACTGTAAGAGCGAGTCCCAGCACCTTCAGAGTCAGAATGAATACTGATGTAATCTATATCTTGCCCTCTATATGTTTGTTGCCACAACTCCCTGATAATTTTGTTTATTTCCTCCATTTTCATAGCGTGGAAGCGCATAAGTGCTCTGAAATATAGATCAACAAGAACAAGGTTAAAACATAATGAACCACAAAGCAGCACAATTAAGGGAAACCTGAGTTATAGGGGTTATTTCTCGATTCAGGCATCTACCTAGCAATGAATTTTAGAGTATGTTTAATCTTATTAGTTATAGAAATATATAAAAAAAAATTAGTAGTTACAGAAATATAAAAGAATTTTACTTGTCAAGTGCATTGTAGTATCTGTCAAGGTCCTTGTTTGCCATCTCAGTTGTCTGTCAAAGAACACTTGGTTGATTAGTATCATTATACAGATAATAAATTAATATATATAGTAAACAATTCTTCTACCTTAAGCTGGATTAGCTGATCAAAGTACCGCTTGTCTATGTCCTTGTATTGGGTTTGTTTTAGATCGACCTTGTTTTTTGAAATATTGCTTTGATAGACAGACATTGTTCCGCGGCATCTGTTTAACTTCATTAAAGAACAAAAAGAGAAAAAAGAATTCAATACTTGTTATAATGGCAGTGTACTCTTATAAAATGACAATTAAAATTGATAAAATCAGTTGGTATTTTAGCGCAGAAAAAAGAAAAGAAAAAATAAAGATTACGAGGGAAGAGTGGTGTTTTCATTATAACCCCAGGATAGTGTAGCAACCCGACAACCTAACTGGTCTGCATACCAGTTAAAACAACCATTGTTGGCGGGAAGGCTAGAACATTAGCACTGTTAGCAAAGTGCAAGCACCTTACCACTCCGCCAGTGTCACCAATGGTATGAAAAAACGTTTAGACTTATTCAGTTAGAAAACGTTATTAGAAATAGTCTCATATTGGGAATATATGGAAAACACTATAGCCTTTTATAGGGATTGGATTACTCCACTTAGTACCAATTGGTTTTAAATTGGAACCTCAATCCCTCTCCAAAAAGCCTTTCCCTTCCATTTGTAATATGATATCAGGGCAATTGATTCCGCTATCTCTACCTTTGACCTTCATTTGGGACCTTTCGGCCAATGTGTGCTAATTTCCGGTGTTCGGATCTTTGACCTGTTTCAAAATCCACAAATTTCCTGATTCAGCCTTATGGGTTTCTTCCAAAATTGTGTACCCACAAATTTCCCAATTCGGCCTTGCAGGATTCTTTCAAAATATCACGTTCTGCCCTATCGTGGTCTTTTAAAGGTCTTTCATTATACCCACACTTTCAAACCCAAACACGAGGAGGGGTGTATTAGAAATAGTACCACATTGGGAATATATGAGAAACACTAGCCTTATGCAAGAGTTGGGTTACTCCACTTAGTACCAATTGGTTTTAAGTTGAAACCTCAATCCCTCTCCAAAAGTCCTTTCACGTCAATTTGTAATAAACGTTATTAACCAATAGCCTATAGATACAATGCAAAATAGAAATTCAATTACTTTGTATTTATTTTATAGTAAAATTAGATGCATGTGGTCAAATTGGGATGCCAGATGTCTTATTCAACACAGCACTAGCTCAAGCTGGAAATCACAAGTCAAGCCTATAACCCATTTTGAAATATTCCATTTCAAATAGCCAAATACTTAGAAAAGTAGAAAAGGAGATTAATGATTTTCATAAAGGGGGTAATTAATGATGTCCATCATCTCAAGATAAAGAGTTTTTTATTTGCCATGTACAGTGTTATGTTAGTCTACTGCAGTTGCAGGTAAAAAAAATGGTTCTCGTGTGCAATAATCGGAAAAACTTCCTTGGGAGAAACAGTGTAGAAGTCAGGAATTTGATTCCCCATTATGAGGAAAGTGCCAAGAGTTTTGTGTTATATAATCCATTCAATCATATCAAAAGTAACAAGATCATACAGTTAACCGTGCATTGTGCAGTGAATGAGCAAAAGCAGCAGGCATCTATACCTTAGTTCTATAGATCAGATACTCAAAACAAATTACTCTCATCGGCATCAGTTAACAGGCCACGCATTTCAATTGGAAAGAGATATATTTCAGTGGTTGTGTCGTCGCATTTGGGCATCTTCGTATATCATCAAGTAGAGAAATAAAATAGAAAAAGAAAAAAGGATAAAAACATAAAGACAAATATGGAATGTAATGCACAGGATTTATCAATACCTCTGAAAGAAGCCTCTCTCTTTCCTGTGCAAGCTTTCCAAGTTCGCTTTCAATTGAGGAAATGCCACCGATCTTCAGTATTCTGTCTTCCAGTGATTCAATCTCACAGGCTAGTTTATCTACCTCAGCCTTTGTTTTCCGGTAATTCAAGTTATCCTCAATATTTCGTCTCAACTGATCTTGACTCCCCATCAAATCTTTACTTTTGCTTAGTTCAGCTAAAATCTCCTGCTTCCTACTGTCACAGCTTTGAAGTTGAGATTCCGATAGGGATTTCTTTTCTTGCAGTTCCTTTAATCTCTCTTCTTTCTTTAAATTATAATACCTGGAAGAACAAAATTGATGATCAAGATCAATAGCAAGGGACTTGGAAGAACCACAAAACAGGTTCATCAAACTTACTCTTTTATTTTAACAGTAGTTTTATTTAGCGAATCAACTTCCAACTGAAAATGCATATGTTGACGAGCTTGTTCCTCGTATTCATGATTGAGTTTAACTTTCAGTTCGTCATAATCGCTCAATAATCTATCTTTCTCCCTTGATAAAGGGCCTAGAGCCTCTGCCAAATGCTGGAAGTGCACAAAACAGTATGCATTATAAAAAAGATAATACAACTCAAATTTCAAGGCAACGATATGAAGTAAATCCTTACAATTTCAAAATACTAAAAAGCCTGGAATATAAAACTTAGCATACCCTTGACTAGCTTACCGCACAACTAACACAGTGACTTGATTGCAAGATTGTCAACTCGAAAAACGGAACGTGCATCATAAAATGGAACAAATCGTGAAACGCAAGATTCAATTCATATTTTTTAATTAGAATGAGTGTATGTTGTATTATGTTGTGCATCTTAAGATATATATTTATATAATATACAACACTTAAATATTCAACTATAAAACATCATAATAATATGAATTCATTATGTTTTACTAATTATAACACAAATCAATCATTAGCTGTAAGAGCATTTCTATTTAATTTAAAAAAAGGGAAAAGAAATGAAACAGAACGTAAATCGTATGTTTTTAAAAACTATGGTTCCTTTTTCAAAACAACTGGATTTCCCAAATTAGAAGAATGTTTTTCAGGAGGGCCAAAATGAATATATTTTAAATTTAGGGGAAAAAATGTAAAAAATTGAAAGAAAAAAAATTTCAGGGGGCAACTGCCCACCCTCGGCTGTAGCTAGGTCCGTCCCTGGTGGTGGAGCAGCAGATGATAGTTTTGAATCAGAACAAAGGAACATACAGTTCTGATCAATTGCACTTTCAGTGTTCCATACTCATGGAAAACTTTCTTTCATTGTTTTTGTAAGTATTTTTGTGTGTACGTGGGCACAAACTCATGCATTCAATACATTGACTAGAGAGACCTAAGCTTCACTTGCATGATAAAATTGTATCGGAGTCAAATATTGGTATATTTCCCTTAAGAAAAATTGTAATAAACATTTTCACAACACAGACAAGTATATCCATACAATGCAAAAGCATATAGGAAATTGAGATAAGAAATAATACCACAGCTAAAGAGATACCTTTTCATCAAGATCAACTTGACTTTTCTCCTCAGCCAAACGCTCCAAATCTTCATTCGCCTTTATAACATTTTCTAATACATTAGCAGCTTTTTCCTTATCCCCCTTTACAGTGTGCCAGCGTAGTTGAATGATAGATAAATCTTTTTCCATGTACCTTTGTTCATCCTTTAGCTTATCTAGTTCATTACGCAAACTATCACTGTTGCCACACGAAACATAGAATTAAAAAAAAAAAAAAAATCAATATGGAGATATATTCCAGACAATGATTTTCCAGGTTATGCGCACTATTAGTTCTTGATGATCAAATATAGCAAAGCTGAATTACCAAATACCAATAATAAATCAGAAAAATGAAATTTGTACTTTGTATTCTGCAAAGAATTTAGCTCTGACTGAATGTCTTCCATGGATCTTACTCCTTGCCCTCGAAAATCCAGCTTATACTCCAAGTCATCAACTTGCTTTTGCAAAGTTTGAATTTCATGGAATAGCCGATCAGCATTTTCAATGGGTTGAACCAAGGTCTCAATTAAGTCTTTATCAGCCTTTATTTGGGCTAAAACAGCTAGCACCTACACAAAAAATTGTTAAATTTTGACAGAAGTTAGTTTTTGCTTACAAATAATTAACAATGAAGAAAGAAAATTCAATCAAATTCGTCAACTAGGGAATCATCATGTATTCTAATTTTAAAGTAGCAGATAAAACAAAATTACACAACTATTATGTGATGATGGGTGAAAAAACTTAAATTAGATTCCTCAGGTCTTTTTGACTTCAACAAAAATCTTAGTAGAACCGTATTTAGAAAGAGAGATGGGATTAAGGAAGTTAAAGTGAGGCCCTCCTGCAATCCTCTCAACTATAATTAATATTGTAGAGGATAAAGAAGTTATAAGACCTCAGTCAAAGGAAAAATTAGGTCTATTCTTGTTCACTAAAAAAACGACAAAGTTAAACCTTCATTTTCATTAGAAGAAGTTCTACATCCTAAACAGGGTCTACTCATGCTCTAACCCAACAACAAAAGGCACAAAGAAGAAACTACTCTCCATTTCAGTAGCCCTTTTCACAAAACTGAAAACCCCCATCAAACTATGGATGCTACTGATAACTGATCTCACAAACAACAAATAGATTCAAAAGAGAAGTCTTTCCCCAGACCTCCCAAACCACTGGGAAATGAGAAGGGATATGAAAGTAATGCTTTAAATAATACTAGCACAAGGACATAATTTCACAAGGTATTAGAATCATATCATGCAATTGTGTTGTCTATGGGAAAAGACAGAGAATGCAAATGCATTCTACAGAAGATAGCGACACTGACAATCAAAAGCAAGATGTAAAAAGTTTAATACTTACATCATCAAGGGCCTGAGACTTCAGATCTAGCTCTTCTGTAAGCTCATGTAAATCTTTCTCTGCATTTGGGATTGTTTCCTTGCCCATTTTAACATATTCTTCATAAACCATACGAAGCTTGTCTAGCTGTTGAAAATAAGAGTCAGCATTTGAGGACTCCACTGCTAGCACTTTCATATGCTCAGCTGAACTTGCAGCCTTCACTCTTTGCTGGAACTCACAAGAAATACCAACTGAGTCAGCCACATCTGATTGGAGTAATTAACAATTGAAAAATCTACAGCAAGTGCAAAAAACCGTAATATGAACGACTAAATATATTATACATATCAACCTTTTTAACGAACTCATCTTCTTCTTCTGCAGAGAAAGGACGTTCACAACAGGGGCAAACATGATGAGCACGTGCAACTCTCTCAAATGGATCAAACATTTGCCGCATACCATCAGCAATGTTGTATTTGCTGCAAATTGGATACAGTATATAGTATCAACATCTACATAATCAGAAGTAGACAACTATACTTACACACAGATTCTGTTAATTAACAGTCTAAAGTCAAAATCTTAAAAAAAAAAGTCTAAAGTCAGAAACAAAAACCTTTTCTGGACATCCCTTTTCTCCTTAGCTGACTCCAAGACTCTAATATAAACATCAACAGTAAAAGACTGCTGATCTAAGGATTCAAGTTTTGATTCAATATATCTCCTCCGTGCTGCAATAAAATCATATAATAACCATAAAGCAAATTATACTGACCCAATCCCCAGTTTTCAGAACATAGGGAGAAAGCAAAATTTATTCAATATCAAAACACTCGCCATTCATTGTATGAGATTCTTTGAAACAGCTGAACCAGAGTCAAAGAGAGTGATTAAACTGCAACTATAATTTATTAACAATATGTATATCTTGTGTTCCTCCATATACAATCAATCTATGTTAGACATTGACATTGTTCCATATATGTACTTCATATCAGATTCTCTGCTACAGCAGAACCAGAAGATGAGAAAATGATTGCTTTCTGTAGATAAAAGAAACTTACATTCCATATCCTTACGAACTTTAGATATGTTGTTATTAATTTCTTGTATTTTCATCTGCAACATATTCACGTCCTTCTCAGCTTCACGAGATTTGTTGTTCAAGTCGTCAAACTCCATTGTAACAGCTCTGCATCAAGTAAAATATCAGGCATCAGCTAAGCTTTAATCTGGCTTGTCAAAGTACAATAATTTTAAAAGCAATCCAATTCATTGCCAGAGTGTAAAACCACAGCTTGATGAAAGTATGGAACACAAGACAGCAGCTACATCACAGCTTCATTTCTTAGTTATTACTAGGGAAGCAAAAGCAACTGACAAAGAATGCATAACCAGTAAGAAGAACAATTTTCACATAGTATGTTAAAAAAATTCCAGAGGATGAGAGCATCAAAAGACAAGACTGAATAAGCAGAATCTACAAATATAATCTAGATGTGCCCAGGGATTTGAAATAGTGAGAGTATAGCAGTACATAGCAGTACCAATATCAAGAATTATCAATGTTTACTATATGTTGACCAAACAGACATGTCCAAACGGTTACTGCATGGATGCAATTAGAATATTTGCACGGCTGATGCTAACATGTACATCACTTGCACTATTCATAAATAATGAAACAGACTGCTAGTCATAGGGTGGAAACCTTGATATGGTTATAATGAAAATAGATATTTATCTATATAAAGCCTAAATGGACATCAAAAGTAAAAAAGTAAAAAACTTGAAAAAGGCATACAGAATGCCACAGATTCTTGCATCACATGATTTGGCCTGTCATAGTAAAAATAAATAAGAGAAATTATGATATAAGCAGTGCAGATTAAACCACACTAGCACATAATGCCAAAGTCATGTAAACAAAGACTTCTTCTAGAAATACAAATAAATAAAGAGGTTTAAACAACCTCATGGCTTGAGTAATTTCCTTTTTCAAGTCCTTGTCTGGAGGAAGCCTCCCTTTAAGCACTCCTCTTATTCTTTCTCTATATTCATCAATTCTGAAAGAAAAATAAAGAGGAAAAACCATCAGCAGCAAAACAGAAGAATAATGGTTGGCTTAAACACAGTAAAATAGAGAGTCGACTTACATCTTTCTATGCTTCTTTTTGTGATTCTCCAGTTCAGCCTTCTTTATAGAAAGTTTTACCCTGTCTTCAGAGTCACTAGCCATGATATCTTTCTCTCGATTAACAGCCTTAATCTTTTGATCTATGCTATACAACTGACTCTGCTTTTGAGTTATAATCGACTCAAATTCTCTTTCAGCAAGCTGGTTAATTTTTCTTTCCACCTCAATTTTCTATAATGAAGGAAAAAAATTAGTATATCTTAATCTAAATAGTTAAGAATAAAGGAAACCTATTTGAAAATTGCTAAGAAGGATTTTATCACCATGCTTTTCTCTCTCTCATCAAGGTCAGAAAGATTAACATTTGAGATTTGAAGTTCAAAAGTATCGCGTTCATTTTTCTTCTCTTCAATACGTTTCATCAGGCCACTCTGCAAAACTTGCAAATAATAAAGCCCCAAAACATGAAAGAATATGTCCTTTAAAATTATCAAATACGCAACTGTAAAACACAAACCTTTGTTTTTAATATGGCCTGCTTATCGACCTCAATCTTTTTCCAACGATCATTTGCATCCATGTACTGATCCCATGCTGTCTTAAGCTCTATTTCATTTGATTTCTGAAATACACATTTTTCTCAGTCAATGCTTCTAAATATTTCATTGTCACAACAATTGCTTGACTTAAAACTCGTAAGAAAACTTGACTTTAAGGAAAGTTTTGAATAGAAGCTTCCCATTCAAAGAAACTTGATAAGCACATACATTCACAAACATGTATATGTACAAAAACGCACACACATTATAACAACAAAAATATCTTATACTAAGAAAAATGATGAAATAGTTGACCTTCTTATCTTGCAGATCTTTTTCAAGATCCATCAATCTTGATTTTATTCTATTTGTGAGGTTCAAAGCCACTTCATTGCTGAAGGGGGGATTTGGAGGAGAACCCAAATTATGTCTTTTGAAAAACTCTTGAATAGTAGAATCTCGTTCATTCTTCAAGGACATATGAGCCTGGAGTCAAAAGTAAACGATCAACTATAAGTAAATTTCACACAAATTGGACAGTTTTAGAATGCCAAAATGAGTAAGTTAAAAGTTTTACTTCAGCTTCGTTTTGAAGCTTGCTAATATCCCAGATATAGTCATTGATTGTCTGCTTAAGAAAAGAACTTTTTGTCTCTGTGTCATTCATTTCCCTTTCCAACTTGCTAATTTTAGACTCTAAAAGTGCAATCCTTTCTTCAAACTTAGTCTTCCATTCCTTTAATTCTTCATCAGTGTCTGTACAAAAGAAAGTGGACCAAAAACAGAAAGTCTTAAGAGATTCATTAAGGAAACATAAAGAAATCATGTGAAAGAACGGAAAAAAAAAAAAAAAGC
>WUAT03276144.1:0-11010 GCA_010015005.3 Ulmus americana | reverse complement strand
GTAAGTCTTTCTTCTCTGAAATCTCTTATGGTCTTCTTCTTCTCTGTAATCTCTTTGGTTGTTGAAATTTGTTATTTTCTGGTAAATTTTTTGAGGGATTTCTTGTTTGTTCTTCTCTAGAATCTTAATTGCCCATCCATAACCCTAAAAACCATTTCATTTCACATTGCCCTAAACCCTTTTCTTCTCTTTTGCATGTTAAGAATGTATCTATGTTTTCTGCAATTTGTTCTGAAATTTGGTTGTTGATATTTGTTTTGAAATCTCTTTGGTTGTTGAAATTTCTTTCGTTGAATTAGTTGAAAATTGGCATGTTAAGTGTTTATGAGTTCTTATTTGATCATCTATGGTTCCCGATGATAGTTGCAAACCAATGGTAATTTTCTTCATAAAAATGAAATTTACTAAATTAAACCTTCAAAATGGAAAGTTCAAATACTTACCGATAAACTATATCTTTTTCTTTCTTTTTCTAGCGCCTAATAAAGCTATTATGAGAATTTTTATCGCCACTGATCTGGCATCCTCATCATTGCTTAAGTAGCACCTTTTTCCACAACATTACCAAATCGAAATGGATATGTCTACACTGGATGTCCCGTGATGGGACACGAAGCCAAGGTCGGTCAGAGTTGGATCCCCACGGAGGTGAACCAACTCTAAGACGACTGAGTTGGCCCGTGCGGCGCATGAGGTTGGTCTGCCGAGATAGCCCACACCGCACATGGGTTGGCTAGGCCAAGATGCCCCAAGGCTCATGCAGGTTGCCAAGCTAGCCTACGCGCACATGCACAGGCCTCCCAAGCTAACTCGTGCTTGCACAGCTGTATGGATGCCTCCTAAGTTGGCATGTGCCCACGTAGCTGCGCGCTGGCCTCCCGAGCTAGCCAACGCACACCACACAAGTCGACCGAGCTAGCCTGTGCACAGTGTATAGGCTAGCCATGCCATGGCCCACGCAACTCGCACGTGGGGTCCCAAGCTAGCTCGCATATAGGCCAACCAAGTTTGATTCTTGACCTCGTCCATATGCATTTGACCTTTGCACATGCCCACTTGTCTGCGTGCCCGCACACTTTCCTGTTTGTGTTCTAAAACTGACTTGATGAGGTCCATCAAATTGGTCCATGCGAGCACTCTTGCCTCATTCTGAGGACTATCGATATGGTTTGATTAGATGCTATACTTGGCATACATGTCCACCTTAACTTGGTCGATACTAAGTTAGGTCTAATCACAGCTCAACACTCTTTGTTCTTGAGATTCTTCACAACACTTAGTCAAATTGAGATCGATATCTCTTGAATAAGCTGTCAGTGAAGTTAGTCTTGCCTTATCAATTGAGGTAGAACTTGATACATTCGTTCTTATAATAGCCCTAAGTAATTCATTATTGCAAGGCTCATTGTCTTGAGAGACCAATGATCAACATTTAGACAAAGCTTGTCTTGTTAGCACAAATTCAAATATGTTAGAGAAAATGTATCTTTTGATGATTGATTCACCTTCTCGTGATTATAGGACGAGTTAGTTTGATCCTCATACTCAAACCTCCCCTATAGATACCCCTCATTATTTACTTCACAAGGTACGCATTCTCAAATCTAAGTTGTTCTCTCTACCAGAATATAGGATTCTTTGTTTTATGTTCTAAAATATTTTTAAAATATCACCTTCTGTTGCAACATTATTTCCAACCAAGGCAGTGTGGGCGATGGGGATGTAGACTGGTGGAAATGTTGGCTAGTGACGGTAAAGTCGACAATGGGGAGGTGATGGGGTTGGATTATTTGCGAAGGGGAAAAAGGATTGGGTGAAATATTTTGTTAATTGATTTTATGTATTTTATTTTTTTAGGTGTTCTTTTATTATTACTTAAGGTCAAAAAATGATAAAAATGACCTTCACTGCCCTTATAACTCCCACTTGTGTTGTGCGCATGCCAAACTAACAAACACAATTGATGTTCGTCATCCAAAAGGAAAAAATCACACCTATTTTACGATGTTGGGGGCATTTTCTAACTTTTTTATGATTGGGGATAAAATTGCTTAAAGTGGTAATAGTTTGGAGCCTTGAGTACAATTTACTCTTTTTAAAAGTAATAGGCTTTAATGATATTAAAGTCAAGGGGGTTAGTGTTGATAGTTTTTGGTCCAGTGTGATAGTGTTATTTAACAAAGAACTAAAATGTGAATGGTTTTTAAAAATAAACGAAGATAATGCTACCGACACTATTATAATATTATTTTTTTTCAATAACTTTGTGAATACCTCAAAAAATAAAAAAATAAAAAAAAAAAAAATAAAACATCATTTAGGTCCCCAAAACAGGCCACTTTTCCCCGTTTAATAAATTTTATTAACCCAAGACAATTCCAATTATTGAGAGTGAGCATTCTTGTAGAAAAGATGACTCTCTAAAGTTGTAAGACCATCTTCAATGCATATTCCATTTTAAATTTGGTTAAAAAAATTTATATTTCCAAAACATTTTCATAATGTAATTTTTTTTTTTTTATGAACAATGTACAAATATCATTTAAAATGCTATTTAAGATTAAAGTTAAAAAGTCAATAATGCAAATAATTCTTTCATTTGATGCACCAATTTTTTTTTGTTTTTGGATATCACGTCTTCTTCCTTTTTCATTTTTTTTTATTCTCTCTCCTCTTCATTTTAAAAATTATTTAATGGTATTTTTTTTTTAATTAAAAATAGAGTATTTATATTGCTCTACTAAATTTGGAATTTTCTATATTTGAATTTAAATTTGGACTCAAGTATATAGAAAAATCAAAATTTAGAAGAGCTTTTGAAATTGCATTGGAGAAGACTTTTTATTTATTTATTTATTTTTATGAAAATTAACATGAAGCATAACTTCTAAGTTAGGGTATATGGTGCAACCAAAAAAATGAGGGGTATATTTGCCACAAAATGTAAAGTTTAAGACTTTTTGTGTCAAAAAACCAAAAGGCTATATCTCAATCACACTAATTATCAAGAATTGGAAATGGCCTTGAATTTGAAGTAAAAAATAATAATAACAACAACAACAAAAAAACAAGTTTTTTTTTTTTTTTTTTCAACAAGAAAATAATTGAAGATAATGCTAGCGATACTATTATAATAGGCTCCATGTTAACAAAAAAAACTAAAAAATTTCCATGTTTTTTGTTTTGGTTCATTGTCATCTCCATTTTAATGAATGAATGATACTCTATATTTACTTCAAAAACAAAAAATTTAAAATCAATCTATACTTATAATTAGGGGAAGAGCTCAACCAGAAAAAATGCAAATGGTGGGAAAGAGTATTTATTACAATCAACTACCTAGCCTGCTTTGAATTGCTTTTGTTTTTGTTTGGTTAGTTATATTCGTCGTTTTGCAATTAATTTGGTAGATTTATTTTTTGTTTGGCAATTAATAATTGGCCATAAGTAGGAGGGGCTGGGGTTGAGGGGAGAGTGCACACTAAGAAGTAAGAAGTGAGTTTCAGTTCAAATTAAGAAAAGAGAGAGATGGTGAAGATTATATGGGCGGTAGTGATGGCGGTGAGTTTAGTGGTGGCAGTGGCATTATCTGCTTCTTCAGAAAACATTTGGCATCATCTATATTAAAAAAAACTGCCATATGGTGTCATTTTATTCTTCCACGACTAAACTTAACAAGAAGTTAAATAACATTGGCAAATGTACAATATAATTCCTAAGTTCAAAGATATCTAGTGCAAATAATAATAATAAAAAAAAGGAGTATATTTGTCATAAACTGCAAAATTCAGGACTTTTAGTGCAAAAAAATCAAAAGGCTAGGCTTATTTGGTCAAGCATTTTGCAGCATTGTAAATAAAGTATTATAATAGAGTATTGTAAATAGTGATTTTGTTTGGCTTAGAATATTATAACTCTATGAAACTACAGAATGCTGAACCAATCGGTACCTATATTTTGAGCCACATAAGACTAGCTCTTTAAAGATCATATGGCAAATGGATGACAACCTGCCACTCCAACCGATCAATGTTTGACTAAAAAAAAATAATAATAATATTGTTGACATCATATTATATTGTATTACAAATGATATGATATATTGTATTATAATGTATTATATTGTATACTTTTTTATACAATACTATGTTTGGTTTTATATTGTATTAAGAAATTGAATAACTAATCTAATAATATTTAATATACTAATTATGTTGTACTGTATTGTATAAAATTTTAAATAAAAAGAGACTAATTCACTACAACAGAAATGGTCTATTGCGGCAACATGAAATGTCGTCGCTATAGATTACCCCATTAGCGACGACAAACAATGTTGTTGCTATATATGAACTCAATTGCAACGAAATCATTTGTCGTCACTATAGATTCATCAATAGCGATAACAAATGTTTTTCGTCGCAATATAAATACAACGAATTATACCGTATACCCCCTTTTTTGCTAACCCATTACATTTGCATACCTTTTTAAAAGTCATTACATTTGTATCTTTTTTTTTTTTTTTGTAAAATATTTTTTTACATCTCCATATTCAGGATTATCTATCTCAGTTTTTATATTTCTTTATAATATGTTATTTCATTATAATTACCTAGTTGTTTTCATAATCATTTTCTGCATCGTTACTATTATCTGTCAACACTTTTTTTTTTGTCGTCTCAAGTGGTGCAATTAATTCATCGATTTTTCTCTTAATTACTTCTTGTTCTTTATCTCTTTAATTATAGAAAAATAAGATAAAATAGTGATTGAGTTAGTATTTTATTTATAATTTAGATAGATTATTCTAAATTGGTGATGCGATCAGGCTATTTGAACTAAGTAAGTATTTAGTTCACACTATTTACGTAGAAAAGAAGAAAAAAAATGTGAAAATGTGATATGAAATGATATAATAGATCAGGAACCAAACGGCCCATAATGATTTGTCAGGTTTGAAGTTATAATTTATTTATTTATATTTAGTTTTAATCATTCTTTATTCTATTATTTTAATAGTATTTTCTCAAATGTACTTTTAATCTAATTACTCATATGATGGTCCAGTGAGTTAGCCCAACGAGAAATAATGCAAGTGGCGGCAAACATTGTTTACTAAACAAAAGCACATGTTAGTTGGCCACGTGCCAAGTGATGTATTAATTAAAGTTTAACAGTGTAAATTTAATAGTTTATATAAAATTAAAAAGTTAAATTAATTTAGTTTATAAGGAAGAATATAAGTTTATGTTAAAACTTTATTTATTAAAAATAATATTAATTATTTACAATAATAAGTGTTTATAATTTTTTTTTTTTTTAGAAATAAGATGCTCGTTTTATTATGTGTTTGTGTACGAGTGTCCCTAAGTATGTATGTCTAATATGTAGCATGCATACAAGTTAATTACTTGCTATTTTCGAGTCCGTTATGTCTTTGTTGTGGCAATATATATATAGTTGCCATTGTCGTCGTAATGATGTAATAAACTTTTTAATTCAATAAAAGTGAGTTTGTCTTATTATTATAATATTATATTTCTAATTTCTTTATATCTCAAAGTCTCTTTAATATTTCTTCTTTTGGTTTTTTTATATGACACTTGGTCATCCGGAGCCTCTAGATTAATTGTAACTAAATTCTTAAATGAATACGATTTATTAATAATTGTCTTTCATTTCAGAAATCAACTAGATGACAGAGTATATAATCATTAATATTTAGTTCTTTAATTGTGTTTATTTGAAATATTATTTTATTTTTATATAGTGAACGAATGAATCCAACGAATTGAACTAGTCAAATGATTCAAACATGTCAAATAAGTCAAACATGGCACCTAACTGATCGACACCCACTCGATTTGCCCGGTACTCAGCTTCTAACTGATTTTCCTGCATATCGAAATAGTACTACAATAAATTAAATTACATTAGTTTACAATAATCAAAAACTTAAATAGAACTACATCATGTTAAATTTAAGTACCTCAATTGTGTTCATCATTTGTTCCTTGTAGTAAGCTGGAACTTATGCCCAATCCTAATATCAGGGGGGTACAGTGTGTTTGATGTGGTTCCCCACACATTTGGACACTAGTTTAGCATTGGTGCCAATTGGAACTAGTGTGTAGTGCTCGAATTTGGCCCAAGGGCAAGATAGTAAATGTCTTGTTAACAGCTACTGAAAATAAGATCTCTGAAGTTTCCGGTCTGAAGATGATCCATCATAGAGCCTTCGGCAAAGAGTCTCTGAGCCAAAGAAGACCCATCAGAGGGCCTTCAGTAGAAAGTTTCCTGTCTGAAGATGATCCATTAGAGAGCATTCGGCAGAGAGTCTCCGATCTGAAGCTGATCTATCAGACAGCCTTCGGCAGAGAGTCTTCGATCCAAAGACGATTCATCAGAGAGCTTTCAGTTCGAGCTTTCGACAATAAGTCTCTGGAAGTATTGAAGCAGTTGAAGACTATTAATAATGATGCTATGAGTCATCAAAGATCGTGGGTGATCATGAAAGGACACGACTTTCCTATCAATCTGTAACATGTATTGTAAATTTAGTGACTCATTAGATATTAGAGATATACTATCAGATAAGATGTAATAGTAGTATAATACCTAAAGTACCCATGAATTTGCCTATAAATAAAGGCATATCAAATGTATGGGGACGGTTGGATAATTCTCCAAGAAGTGAATAGAATACCAGCTTCATTTAACTACTTATTGATTTGAAAAAAAGGTACCCATTTTGAGGATTCCTTTCCACTTAATTCCTTATTCTAAAGGTTTAATGAATGAGATAATTGCTCTATCCTTAATTTTCTCTTAGGACATTGAATGTTTTTATATTCATCTTCTATGTCTATTTGTTTTACTACATGAATAATATGAACTTATCACTGCAAGTACACCGTGAGCATATAAAATCCACAGGAAATACCTATTATTGAGATTCTGAATTGTTAAACCAGTTTTGGACTTAACAATTGGTGCTAGAATGAAGGGCTTCTGAAACGTGATTTAAGCACCTACCTGCACTTTTTTCTAGACAAACCATCATGGTTTACTCTGTACATAATGATGAGGATCAATGAAAGAACTGAAACTATAGCTCCATCTTGTGGATTTGAGGCCCTTAACAATTTACCGAGCATTAGCTATTCTACCCGCCTGAATTTGAACATTCCTCTTGGGAATAGGGCAGTCCAGTACACTCAGTATTCAAATTTTGAGGCCCCAGATACACAACCTATGGCTTGTGTCTCCCAACTTTGAGGCCCCACACGAGACATCAGAATCAAGATATTAATTTAAATCTGTCTCTAGATTTAAACAATCCAAATAATCCCCCGCAACGCATGTGCCGAGTATGATAAATGGATGCTAGAAATAGTCAAGCCGAACCGGGGACATCAGGAAAATAGAGGCAAGTGATGGTACCCAAAGCCTACTTGCAAGGTTTGCTTGAGCAAATCGCGGTGCAAACTAGGGCACCAGGCGCCGATCAGACTAGGTATTCTGAGTCAGGTTCTTCCTTAGCAGATCAGGAGAGTAATTATGTATGAGAATCCAAACCGACCGATTGTGGGCAGCATGACTTCTTGGGTCACATAGACCAGGCCGAACGCAATGTTGGGTTCCTCATGGTGCAACAGGAAACACTATTCCTAGAGCATGACCCGTTGGAGCTCATATCACTCATTCGAATCCAGTAAATACTCAGCCAGATTTGAGGGATAGGTTGAACAACCGGTGATGATCCCAGCCATGTCCAAAATTTCATGAACCATAAGCACACTTACAAACACAAGGACAAGTTGATCCTCGTCTAAGGGTACGTCCCAACAGAATGAATAGAGGTAGAGGACTATCGGTCGAAGTTTTAACTCCGAATGCTCCTGTTACATCATAATTTCAGCCAAATGAAAATGTGCTACCAAATCAAAGGGTGAACAATCCCTCGGTGAATCAAAATCCAGAGGAAGCTGTAAACCCAAATGATTACGTTGACCAAGTGTTGGCCGAGTTTTGCCAACAGTTAACAGGTCTTAACCCTGGAGCTGTGGTGGTGAATCGATCAATATTTAGTCTGGCAATAGAGCAATATGAGATACCATCAGGAGTCAAGCTCCCAAAAAGGACCAATTTATATTTAGGAGCATCTAGTTCATCTAAGCACTTGGACAATTATGACATGCACATGGCTCTGAATCCTAACCATAATGCGCTCAAGTGCAGGTTGTTTGGAATTACTCTGGGAAATCATGCTCGGACTTGGTATGTTAATTTGCCTCAAGGTTCAATCAGAAGTTTCTCTCAATTAGCTGAAAAATTCACAGCATAATTCTCCAATTGTGAACCGATTTGAAAACCCACAAAAATTTTACACAATGTGGTACAGGGACTGGGAGAGTCTCTCTGAGAATATATAAGCCATTTCACAAGAGCGGCACTGATCATTACGGACTTTAACGATCAAACAGGACGTTCAGCTTTTGTTTCTAACATTCATCCAACGAAACAATATAAATATCTTTTGGGTCATCAAAATACCCGGTCATTTTCGGCTTTGATGGAGGCGGCGTTTTCTCATGCCTTAACCGAAGAAAATATTAGCATGTTCTTGGATTCAGTGGCACCGAATGCTCGACTGCCCCATCCTCCAGTGACTCGTCCACAATCTGATTATCATAATGATCGGTCGGAAAGAGGGGATGGAGGATGTCGATAGACTAGAGACTCTGACCGAAGTCAATATTCTCGTTAGAGAGAAGATAATAGGTCTTGACCATATGAGTTGGTAGGACAACAACCCAGACGTCCAGAAAATCAGAATAAACGGCGTCTGATGCAGTCCAAGTACGCTGATTATGTTGCTTTGGTCTATAACTTGGAATATGTTTTTCAAGTTGATAATCAGAACAAGATTCCTTCTCCAAAACCATTGCGTAACACCAGTAAGAACCTGGATCAATTTTTCCATTATCATAATAGTCCAGGTCCTTGGACTTCGGCTTTTTTTCCTCTGCGATGTTGTTGAATAGCTGGTGCAGGAAAGGGCACTCCAAGAGTTTGCCGATCAGACCAGGGGACGTCGAACCCCCGAAGAGGCACTATTACAAGTGCCCAATAGAGCACAGTCGAACTGACACGCTAATAATGACCAGTGTCAGGTGGCTGAAGTATATCAGGAACGTCTACAGAGACCTCTTCATAGGGAGGATCTACCAAGGGTCATTTTTTCTATCTTCGAAGGAGATAAACTCGGGCATACACCTTTGCAAAGATAGGCATAGTGCAAGGAGGCTTACAGAGACCGTGTGGGAATACAAGTTAATTTGATAGAAGCCTCACGTGCACACCCGAGGAATTCTTTGGTTCCGATTACTTTCACCGAAGACAAGGGAAAAATACTTCATCATCCACACTTTGATGCTTTGGTTGTAGATGTTGAAATCAAAAAGGCACAAAGTGATGAGAAATCTAATCAATAATGGGAGCTTAGTGGACATTATCTTTGCCCAGGTTCTCGATCAACTAGATCTTCTTGATAAGACTCTTCGGCTAGTGAAAAATAATTTTTGAGGTTTTGTTGGCAATGAGGTTGTACCCTTAGGAAAAATAGCCTTAAGGGTAACTTTCAGGGAATTCCCAAAGTGTGTGACAGTGAGTGTACTATTTGTGGTTGTAGATTGTCCTTTCGTGTATAATACTATTATCGGAAGGATAACGCAACACGCAATACAGGGAGTGGCCAGTACTTACCATCTGTTAATGAAATTCCCAACCCCGTATGGAGTGGGAGTCTGTGAGGGAGTTTAAACATTGAGTCTAGAGACTTATCAGGTGGATACTTCTTTTCAGTCAGAACAGCCAAAATATCCCCCGAACACATTTTCGGTCGATCCAGACGTCCCTCCATAACCAGTCGAAGTTTATAACTTGATGGAGTGTGGCACGGTCGACTATGGATATCTAACTAGGGTGATCCCCTTAGGTAGCATTGATCCTAGGGATGACCAGTTTTTCCAAAGAGTGGCCCTGGTCGAAGACCTAGAAGAAGTACAGTTTGATCCTGAGAAACAGGGTAAAACATTCAAGATTGAGAGGTTGTTGGCTAAGCCACTTCGAACTGATTTAATTGAGTTTATTAGAGCTCATCAAGGAGACTTTGCTTGGATGCACCATGACATTCCAGGCATAGATCCCCTGGTAGCAGTTCATAAACTCAACGAGGATTCAGAAGCCCGGCCTATAAAGCATAAGCATCAATCTTTCAACCCGGAAAGATATGCCGTGATCAATGACGAAGTTAAGAAGCTTGTTGAGGAAGGGTCAATTTTGTGAGGCTTATTACCCTGATTGGTGATAAGTCGGTTTTTAACGACTTATTTTATTAGCTTTTACCTGACATTTAATTAGTTTAACAGTAATTTTGGTTATTTTATTCCACAAGTGTCGTTTCACGGGTATTTTTTGTTTAGTTGTGATTTCAGGGTTTTGAACGTGATTTTGGAGAGTTATGGTACAATCGGGAAGGCTCAGAATGATTGGAATTGAGCAAAGTCAAAGAATTGGAAGAATAGAGAGTGTTTATGTTGAATTCACTGCCGGCGAGTTAAACCCCATACAAATTCCAGGGGCAAACTCGCCGCAATGAGTTTGGAGTTCACCGTCAGTGAACTTGTCCCAGAACTCCCATACATTTACCTAAGAAGAACTCACCGCAGCGAGTTTTAACCTCACTACCGGCGCGATTCTGCAACAGATTTTAGGTCATTTTATCTTCTATTTTTAAAGTCCATTTCAAAGCTTGTAAGTCATTTATTTTATTCCGAAAATACCCTTAGCAACCCTAGGGATATAAATATATTAGTTGAGGACCTAGGGAGATACACATCACAAGGTGCAACACATGAGTTTGAAGAAGAAGATACTTTGAAGGTGAAGATCTCCATTGATGCAGCTGAAAACTTGCAAATAAAATGCTAATGAATCAGGAGT
>WUAT03276033.1:0-11011 GCA_010015005.3 Ulmus americana | reverse complement strand
AAATCAATATTCAAGTTTACATTAAAATGTTTTAAAGGCCATAATTTATCCCATTATTAAGATCATTTCTTGCACTTGGATAACAGATGCTAAAGAAGGATGAGAACATCAGTCAGCTTCAAAATGACCTTGAAGAATCTACAAAAGAACTGACAGTTGCTAGAGGGATTTTGCCTAAAATCTCAGCAGAGAGAGACTTGATGTGGGACGAGGTGAAGCAATACAGCGAGATGAACATGGTTTTGAACTCCGAGATTAATGTGCTGAAGAAGAAGGTAGAATCACTTGATGAAGAGGTTCTCTTAAAGGAAGGTCAGATCACAATCCTAAACGACACCATAAGAACAAACCGTTCGACCTTTTAGCAAGTTCTGAATCTGTTCGAGAATTCTTGCTGCACTGAAAATTCCAAGATCACTAAGTCAAAAAAATCCAAATCTTAAATTGAAGGTAGAATCATAGATTAAGGGAGTTATAGTGCTAATCCTCATTTTTCCGAATGCAAATGCTGGGAGTTTTGCCAATTTTGTTGAGTAAAGGAGAAATGAACTACAATTTTTCTTTTCAGTATTTCCACATGAATTTAGTAGCAACATTTTAAACTTGATAGCCCATTGTGTATTGCTACCTTGATCCAAATAGCGCACAAGTTTCTTAGCTTGCTCTTGTTCTTCTGTAGTTTTTGCCGAAGACAAGAGGATGTGAATAGCAAAAACCAGTAAAAGAAATGGTTTTCTTGTAATTGGATCTGTTAGTTTTAAATGGAATGAAAATTAATGGTAACTTTTATGTTCAATTATAATGTAAAATTATAGGTATAAACATTTTAAGTAAAACAAATGACTTTTTTTTTTTTTTTAGAGCTTCAAAGAAAACTTGTTTGAGAGGGAGAAAATGCAAAAAGAGGGGGGGGAAAAGAAAAGAGGAAGTAGCAGAAAAAAAAAAAAAAAAAAAAAAACTTTTTAGCATAAATAGGCCAAAAAGCATGTGTAAAGTTATATTTTAGTCTCACTTTATTTTAATTTTAATTTTTAAACTTTTTTAATTAACTAAAATTATATTTTATATTTTATTTTTTAAAAAAAGATCACTGTCAACATATTATTGGTCCACGTGTCATTTTATATTTAATTATGGCTAACTCTTTAATCCACTTGGGACTCACACAAGACACGTGGAGCACTACGGAAGTCTTCTCCATTAGCAGAGAAGACTAAATCTATAAAGAAAATAAAAGCTTAATGACCGATACTGTAATTTTGAAAGAGTTTGTGTCATTTTGCAACTCTTCTTATGGTTTAAGGACCATTTTTTGTCAAAAAGCCATTATATTATAATCAACATTCAGCAATCCTACATACAATTATGTTTAACAACCATTAATGATGAGATAAAGTTATTAGACCACAAATAAAAAGTGACTAATTTGGTTATATAAATGCAGAAAAAGCAAGAAAAATTACACGTTAATCATAGATTCCAAGCTAAGCCCATGTTTCACTTCAAGTAGTTCTTCCAAAAGTCCCATAACTACCTTGCTAAAGGGTTTTGGAGCCATTTACTCAAAGTCAAGCATTATTCCAAAAATATTAACTTTTGCAAATGAAAACATAATTTTTGACAAAAATATTCAAACCAACCGTTTGATATAGCATTGTAAGTAGATAATTGTAAACATGGTATTTTAAACAGTAATTTTATTTAGTTCAAAGTATTCTAAACAGAGTTTTTATAAAAGTTGTGAGGTCCACGAAATTTAATAATAATAGAATATGAATAAATAATATTTTATTAAAAAGGTAGTAGGGAGATGTAATATTTTTATTAAAAAAATAATGAAGAAAAGTAATATTTTATTAAAAAGGTAGTGGAGAGAAGTAATATTTTATTAAAAACGTGATAAAGAGAGTTAATATTTTATTTAAAAGATAATGAAAAGAGATAATATTTTATTAAAAATGTGATGAAGAAATAATATTTTATTAAAAAGTAGTAAAGAGATAACGGGGAAAGAAGGAGGTTTTGAAATAATGTGGGAAAATTTTCAAGTATTGTAAATAACTTAATCAAACATCAAGTAGTATTGAAAACAACAATAGGCTATTTTAAATAGTGAACCAAACAAAATCTATGAATTCAGAATTTTCTCACAAAAAAGCTTTGTGTAATTGAATTAATAAATATATATTGTATATAATATTAATAATTTTACTCCTAATTAATTTTTTTTTCAATCAATGCCCCCACTGAGTTTATTATTTATTGTTTTACCCCTAATAAAATATACACATTTACCATTTTAATCCAAAAATTTCTTTTATAAGGTCTAGGTGTAAAAAACTTAAAATTTAGTAAAAAAAAAAAAACATAAAAATTTAGGCGTAAATTTGTAATTTTTTTTACTATTTATACCTCCACTGAAATTTGGGTCTGGCTCCGCCAAAAAAAAAAAAAAAAAAAAAAAAAAAAAACTTTGTGCAACTGGGGTTTCTTTAGAGAAAAAATAAATAAATAAAAAATAAAAAAGTTTAATTTTAAATTTTTTTTTTAATTCTAACCATGGTTAAATTATATTGAACCAATGAGAAATGTCGCAAGCTGGGCTAGCTACACGCGTCCCTCATTAACAATGTTTCTCTCCGTTAATGAAAAGAATCAATGCTGTAATGAAAATCAAAACGTTAGACTTTTGCATAATTTTTTAAAGAGTCGAGACTAAAATATAATTTTTTGCAAAGTTTAGGAACAATTTTAGTTAAAAAGCCTAAATCATAATCTAAAGAGGGTAAGATGTTGTCTAAAACCAAAGCAAAACTTAAAGAAAATGATGGTTGGTAACATGGATAAACACAGACGCAATGGTTTGCTACCTTTCTTTAGTGGCAAGGCTTCTTCTGAGAAAGCTACCTCTGGTCACACATGATAAATCCTGGGCATCTCTCTAGCTGTCACATTTTAAACAGATTTTATGACCTTTTGGGTCTCTTTGGCAGCCACATGAATTTCTACAAGAGTAGATTGCAAGTTTTTAAGACAGTGATGACCTGCATTTTGCAATTGAACATCACAAGCTTTATACTCAACCAACCATTCCATAGAAATCTTCCAATACAACCGCACACACACACACAAAAAAATAATACGAAAAATATTTTTGACCTATTGAGTTGCACTTTTATTAGAGTAATTAAATAAATTAGTTGAACCCGATTGGTGATTTAAACATATTAATTCAAACCGTTCCAAACAAATCTATATAATTTGTGATTTTTTGTAAAATGAAATTGCAAATTTTAATTATACTAAAATTTTATATGAATTATATTTTTTACTCTAGTAAAAAAAAGAAAAATCAAGGTCTGCCTTCATTTTGTTTGATAAATATTTGATAAAAGTTGGGATAGAAGTGTACTAAGATAATTTTATTCATCAAATCTAATATATTTATTAAACTAAGTTTCAAAAAATTAAAATCTTGAACTCCTAAAGATTTATTTTACAAACTTGAAGAATCCAATAATTTAATCCATTTTCTTTCATTGAAATCACTAGATTTATTATATTTGATTTTTTTTTTAAATACACATTTGATTTTTCTAGTATTTACAATTAAATGTTAATATATATTGTAATTTTCACCAAAAAATGTTAATTATATATTGCAAAATAAATTAGTGGTGTATAATAAATAAATGCACTACTTTTAATTACAAAAATATCATTAAATAATAAATATTCATTCGTTTTAATTATAAAAATGCCATTAAATTATAAATGTTCATTCTTTTTAATTACAAAATATCATTTATAGTAATCATCTTTATTTTAATTACGAAAATATCATTATTTAATATGATGTATTAATTTTCTTGTCGACTTTTATAATTTATAGCATTTTAAATAATATTGTGCATTGAATTTAAATGCTAAAAAATTATGTCAAATATAATATTTCACAATTTTTACACCAAATTTTGAATTGACATTGACATGTGCATTAAAGTTAGTCCAAGGATAATTTTGTAGAGAAAAAACTATTTAAAAGAGATGGGAAAAAAATGGATGGCAATCTTATATATAATTATTGAGTCTGTTCTTTTCGTGATTTGAAAGGTATTTTAATAATTTAAATATAATTTTTATTTTTGTGATTCAAATATGGTATTTGAACAATATTATCAAATAGTGTTATTTCTGTGATTTTAATCATGATTCAAATAGCGAGAAAAAAAAAACTAATATGATGTTCTTTTCGTGATTTGAATCATGATTTTGAATTGATATTCTTTTTATGATCTAAACCATGATTCAAACAGAGAAAATAGAAAGAAAAAAAATAGGGAAAACAAATTAAAAAAAAAAAAGGGCATGTGACCAAAGTAGTATTCACATCACCAAAGTAGAATATGACAGAATAAGGAAAAGAAATTGCCAAACATTATTTTATTATTATTTTTGATAAAATTGTAAAACATAACTTAGTGATAAATAAATAAATAAATCCGATGACTTGAACTCAGTGTAGCGAACAAAGTTTCAGAGTCTAGATGCATCACTTGCTCACACGAGGTCCATTCCTGATTAAGCGGATTTTTATAGGCGATAGAGATCTTATCTGATCAACAGTGAGACAACAATCTAAGTAGGTCCAACCCAGTGGGCTAGCTCAGTGGTGGGGGTTAGGTCCCAGGTTCGAAACCTGGGATTGTTTTTTTTTTTTATTACTATTTTTTTTTAATTTAATAAAGTGGGAGTCAGAGGCCCCACAACATAAATAAATAAATAATAATTTAAGCTACTGTTTGGTTCAGCATTATAAGCAAGACATTGTAAATAGGGTATTGTAAACATTAGTTTTGTTTGGTTTAGAGTATTGTAATCAGAGCATTGTAAACATGATTGGTGGGGTCTACAAAATTTAATAATAATATAATGGAAATAAGTAATATTTTATTAAAAATGTGGTAGAAAGATGTAATATTTTATTAAAGATGTGGTGGAAATAAGTAATATTTTATTAAAAAGGAGATGGAAAGATGTAATATTTTATTAAAAAGGTAGTTGCTAGAAGTAATATTTTATTAAAAATGTGATGAAAAGAAGTAATATTTTATTAAAAAGTAATAAGGTGGTGAATATATGTAATATTTTATTAAAATGTAGTAAGATGATGGAAATAAATAATATTTTATTAAAAACGTGGTAGAGAGATGTAATATTTGATTAAAAATATAGTAGAGAGAGGTAATATTTTATTAAAAATGTGATAGAGAGATGTAATATTTTATTAAAAAGTAGCAAGTGGTGAAGAGATGTAATATTTTATTAAAAAGGTGGCGGAAAAAGGTAATATTTTGAAAGTTTTTGGAATAGTGTGAGAAAGTAATGTGTCTGTTCTCTATAGTATTATTTTCACTATGTCATGGTGCGTTGAGAATGTGTATTGATTACCGAGAATTGAACAAGGTCACAATAAAAAATAAATACCCTCTACCTCGAATTGATGATTTATTTGATCAACTAAAGGGAGTAGTGGTATTCTCGAAGATCGACCTGAGGTCTAGATATCACCAGTTGAAGATTAAAGAAATAGATATTCCCAAATCCGCTTTCCATACTAGGTATGGACACTCTGAATTTCTAGTGATGCCGTTTGGACTGAAAAATGCTCCAGCTGTCTTCATGGGCTTGATGAATCATGTGTTTAAGACCTATATGGACAAGTTCATGATTGTGTTTATCGATGATATCCTGATATACTCGAGAAGCTGGGAAGAACACGCTGAACACTTGAGAACGGTACTCCGTACTTTGGCCGAACACCAATTATATGCGACATTCTCCAAATGTGAATTTTAGCTTAACAATGTCCAATTCCTTAGTCATGTGATCTCAAAAGACGGAATATCAGTAGATCCAGCAAAGATTGAAGCAGTAAGCCAGTGGTCCGCACCAGCCAATGTCTCTAAAATCTGGAGTTTCTTAGGATTGGCCGGTTATTACCGAAGGTTCTTAGAGGGATTTTCTACCTTAGCGGCACCACTTACCGCATTAATGAAGAAGGATCAAAAGTTCAAATGGATAGATAAGTGTGAATAGAGTTTTCCAGAATTAAAGTAAAGACTCACCGGTACTCCTATTCTTATATTACCAATCGACGACACCGATTTTACAGTTTAATGTGATGTGTCTAAAGTTGGTTTGGGAGCAGCACTTATGCAGAAAGGAAAAGTAATTGCTTATGCATCGAGACAATTGAAGGTCCACGAGAAGAACTATCCAACTCATGACTTAGAATTGGCAAAGTAGTCTTTGCATTGAAAATATGGTGGCATTACCTCTATGGAGCTCACTGTCATATTTTTACCAACCATAAGAGCCTAAAATACATTTTCACTCAAAAATAGTTGAATATGAGACAATGGAGATGGTTAGAGTTGGTCAAACACTATGACTGTGAAATTTTCTACCACCTAGGAAAAGCAAATCGAGTAGTAGATGTTCTTAGTTAGAAATCTGTGACAACTGTTATGTCTATCCAAACAATGCTAGAAATGCTACAACAGGACATTCAGAAGCTGGACTTGGAGATTATTAGTGGACAGCTTTCCACTTTAACTCTCCAGCTAATCATTTTTTATGCAATCAAGGGTTCCCAAGAGTTTGACCCCTTACTCATAAGGTTGAAAGAACAGGTGCAAGAGGAAAAGAATGTTGAATTTAGTATTTCACCAGATGACATTCTGCATTTTAAGGGTAGGTTATGCATACCTGATGATGCTCTATTAAAGGAACAAATCATTTCGGAAGTATATACTACTTCTTATTCAGTCCACCCCGGTGTAACGAAAATGTACAAGGACCTAAAAGAACAACTTTGGTGGCTTGGGATGAAGAAAGAAGTGGCAGAATTCGTTGCTAAATGCCTAACTTGTCAGAAAGTCAAGGCAAAACTTCAGTGACCTGGCAGCGAGTCACAACCATTAGAGGTTCCCGAATGGAAATGGGATCAAATTGCTATGGACTTTGTTGTTGGTTTGCCAAGAATGACAAAAAGTCATGATGCTATTTGGGTTATTATCGACCAATTGACCAAATCAGCGCATTTTATGCCAATTAAGATGACTTTTTTGTTAGAAAAATTGGTAGACTTGTATGTTCGAGAAATAGTTTGCCTGCATGGAATATTGAAATCCATCATATCCGATAGAGATGCTCGGTTTACTTCCAAGTTTTGGAGGAGTGTACAATGTGCAATGGGTACAAACTTGAAATTCAGTACTGCATTTCACCCTCAAATGAATGGCCAATCTAAAAGAACCATCCAAACTCTCAAAGACATGCTTCGTGGTTGTGTACTTGACTTCGGTGGCACCTAGAATCAACATTTGCCTTTAATCGAGTTCTCGTACAACAATAGTTATCAAGAAACTATTGGCATGGACCGTATGAAGCACTGTATGGTAGAAGATGCAGATCATCAATATATTGGTACGAACCTGGTGAAACAATAGTAATTGCACTAGAGTTTGTTGAAAACACAACTAATGCAATAAAGAAAATATAGGCTAGAATGAAGTCGGCACAAAGTCGACAGAAGTCGTATGTAGATAAATAAAGGAGACCGCTAGAGTTTCAAGTCAGAGATTCTGTATTTTTGAAAGCGTCTTCTTTGAAGGGAATCATTTGGTTCGAAAAACGGGAAAAACTAAACCCTCGATACATCAGACCTTATGAGATTCTTGAACGAATCAAGAAAGTAGCTCATCGACTAGCCTTGCCACCAGATCTAGCATCTGTTCACAATGTGTTTCACATTTCAATGTTAAAGAAATACATACCAGACAAGTCTCATGTTCTAGAGCAGGAACTGATTGAGATTCAGGAAAATTTAAGTTTTGAAGAGAAATTAGTCTGAATTTTGGATCACAAAATCAAAACCCTAAGAAACAAAGAGATTCCGCTCATAAAAGTCCTATGGCAAAACCAGAAGACGGAGTAAGCTCTTTCGGAACGAGAAGAAGAAATAAGAACCTTCCATCCAGAGTAGTTTTAGAAATTTTTAGGACAAATTTTTTTGTAAGGGGGGTAGAATGTGAAACCCCAAACAAGCACCTCTTTAATGAACCATGATTATGTTAAATTCATGGTATTACTTTATGTAATGTTATAACA
Organism: Ulmus americana; assembly: GCA_010015005.3. NCBI lineage: Eukaryota > Viridiplantae > Streptophyta > Magnoliopsida > Rosales > Ulmaceae > Ulmus > Ulmus americana. Next base: position 2,836 of record WUAT03276033.1, on the reverse strand, counting down.
GTAAATAATAAATTAAATTCGTTTTTAAGTCAAGTAAGCAACGAATTTAAAACCTGATAAGACCGTTATAGAATTGTATATTATGTTGCATAATTAAATATGAAATTATGTTATGCCTTGATAATTACGCAAAATTAATGGTGTTATGTGATTATGTACTTATGCAATTAATTGTTAAATAAGGAAATAAATTGGAACCAAGAATTTTAAAAAGGGTTTATGAAATAATTATTTAAATTAAATTTATTTTAAGATATGATTTTTAGTGATTTATTGTAAATGAATTCCAATAAATGAATTAAGTAAACATTTAAATTTAAATGGGAATAAATTCTACAAGTTGAATTTTGTGAAACCAAAAAATTGAGAAAAAGAGAAAGCAACATAAGAGGGGTTGGGTCGGCCAGGCTGGGCACCAAGCCAGATCTGGTGGACAGTCTGCTTGGGCACCCAGCAAGGAGCACCAACCCAACATAGCACGCTACCCCAGCATGGCACACGGTTGCACAAGATGCACATGGCCATGCTTCATGCTCACCAGTCCACGTGGAAGGTCCGCATGCGACCTCATGCGCCCAAGGTCCGCATGCGACCACCTGCGCACCCCTGGTCTGATCGTGATGCCCAGGCCCTCAGCCATGTAGGACACACGCATCCCGCACACCATACGTACCTATACACACAGAATGACGTGATGAGTGCAGCCTCGCTCGGCCACAACAGGCACGACTCCGCACCTGCGTCCGCATGGGAGAGTTGGCATGCGGCCGCCCATGCATGAGGTCCGCTTGGACCGCACCAATGTTGCACCCACTCGAGTCCTCTGTCCAAGATTGCACGCCACACTCGGCCGTGTCCACACTCGACCAGGTGTGATGTACTGGTCGACCCCACCACCATGGCTGCCCACACTCGACCAGATCCACACTCAACCAAGTTTTCATGTGACCATGTGTGGTGTGTAGGTCGACCCCACCACCAAGGCCATTTGCGCTCGACTAGGCCCACACTCAATCATGCATGGTGTGCAAGCCCCTAGTCCACTCGGACTCCCCCTATCACTCAAAAGCCGCATGCTCAAGGCCCTCTTGTTACCCTTGCCAACACCCCAATCTGAGCCAAGCAGTGACCAACCTTGGCCACACAGACAAGACTTGGTCTTTCCAACAACACCTCCTAAGTCTTGAACTTTCTTCCTCCCATAAATGATACCTCACTATGTGATAGTATTGTAAGGGCCATATGTCAATAGACAAGATATCCTTTGGCCAGATGTTTGTAAATGGATTTATCCATGGCCAGGTGTCCAAATGTGGAATCAAGAGGTTGTGCATGGATCACACCTCAACAACTCCACTAATGACCAAGTCGGTCAAACATGGGTATATGTGTGAGAAAACCCACATTTGGAGAAGCTCTAGTTTCAGTAAAAGAAATCCCACAATACTCACTCTTTTCTCTCCTATCTTCTCGGCAAATAACCAAGAAAGCACTAACATGAGGTATTCATTCTTGCTTCTTTGAATTCCTTCATCATTTCAACTTCAACATTCAAGTTGAAAAACAATCCCAGGTAATTGATTCAAACCTTTTGAATCTAGAAATATTTAAGCTTAATTTAAGCTTTGACTAACCCAAAAAATTTTGCTGGAAGAAATTGGAAACAAGCAGCAGCAAGTGATTGTTGTTCTTCCTCAAGTTTGGAAATTGCTCAACCAAATTCTTGGTAAAAATCTCTACTCTTCATGCTTTAGATTGTTCTAATTGAATGTTGAAATGCATAAATTGTGTTACAATACTTAAGGTTGTGCTAGAAAATTTCATGCAAGGAACTATAGTTTTAAAGCTATTTTAAGTATGCAAATCCGGTTTTGGACTGTTCCAATAACTAGGTTTTTATGAGGATTTTGACAAATCTATCGAACTCCGTTTTAGACGAATTTTATCTTGTTGGAAAGATTGAAATGTCTAGTTTTACATGGTAAAAATTTCAAAGTCAAAGGATTTATGAATTTTGAAATATTCAGGTTCAAACATAAGTTACACAAAGAAAAATTGATTTTGGTTGAGAAATTGTAAAATTTGATTATGGATTTTAATTTATGTAAATCTTATGTTTTTATTTACAAGAAATGATTTAGGGTTCTTATTTCAAGTTTAATCTCTGAATTTGGTAATATTTAAAATAGAATTAAAACTCGATATGTGAATTAATTGGAATTTTAAGAAAAACCCCAAAAGTAGAAACTCTGTTTTAAAATATCCTTTTTGAGCTTTTGCAAACCTTGATAAAACTAAGTTCTTCCAAATTCAAGTCCGTAGACATTTAGACCCTTTCAAGTATATTTTGAGCTTTTTTCTACAAAAGAATGTTCAACTATGATTTTAAATCCCAACAAGCTAGAATTCTATGTTTCTGGTGATTTATGTCGCAAATTCTGTCTAACATGAAAAATCATTCTCCGAACTTTATTTGGTAGAAGATTTTAATAAATTCTGATATTCTGATTTTTAGGTGGAGATCATTGTGTCAATCACACATTAAGGAAAACCTTGCAAACCAGTAAGTACAGATCTCACCTATAAAATGGAACAAAATATTTTCAAAGAATAATGTGTGCAATGTATTCAATAAGTATATTTCTGATTATCTGTGTTTATCTACTAGATTGACTGATCTGAGCTATATTGTGTTGGAATGTCTGGTTAATTATCCATGTTATAAGCTTGTATAATTATGTGGATTGCATCCAATTATTATGCATGTCTGAATATTATACGTAGCCATGCATCACAAGGCAGTTTCATGTATTTAAGAATATAACTATCAAAGAGT
>WUAT03276032.1:0-18106 GCA_010015005.3 Ulmus americana | reverse complement strand
TTAATATTTTGAGTCTTATAGTTAGGGTAGTACTTATGGAAGAAGGCTTTAATAATCTCATCTCAAGTTGTTATGGATCTAGGCCTAAGGGAATACAACCATACCTTGGCTTTATTCTTAAGTGAGAATGGGAAAAACCTAAGCCTAACTATGTCTAGAGTTTGGGCTTGGCCTTGGAATGTCGCTACTACCTTTTCAAATTCCCTAATGTAGACATAATTCTAAGTCATGGTAGGTAGGTAAGAGTTGGATCATTCTGGATTTAAACTCTTGATGAGGGGTGTTCATGGAAACACTATACATGATGGAGTGGAGGTCCTAGTGGGATTTATGTAATCATACATGGACCTATTGGCGAAGAGTGGATTATCTTCGTTTTTCATTGTTTGAGATTTGGAAGGGTGTTCATTAGACTCGGTTTCAAATGAGGTTTCACTACTAGAGCTAGGTGAATTGGGTTGTTCTACTATGTACTTAATAAATCTTCCTCTAAAATGACGAAGTCTATGCATAAACATTAAACCTAACTCAAATGATGAAAAACAAAAATAAAAAGAAAATTAACAAAACAAAAAGAACTAAATTAAATATTAACCTAATCTAAAACAAAAAGAAATCTTGTCCTAAAAATAAATTAAAAGAACAAAAGATAAAAATAAAAACATTAAATCTACTCCTAGAATTAAAAAGAAAAATAATTCTACTCCTAAAAAATTAAAAATCAAATATTAAATATAATCCTAGAGTTTAAAAAAAAATACTAATCCTAAAAACAAATAAAATCTAAATCTAAATCTAAATCTAATCATATCCTTAAAAAAAATAAAAAAATAAAAGGTAAGGAAAGATATTACCTCGTTTTACTTGGAAGTTTAAATCTCTTTAAATTCCTTCCCCGGCAACGGTGCCAAAATTTGATAATGCTCAAACTAGACTCGTGGTAATTGAATATAGTTGAGGTGTCGATCCCACGAAAAAGACTTGCAAAAACTTAGAAACAAAATAAATGTAAAATCTTAAATAAGGAAATAGATTGAATGATTAAATTGATAAGGATTAAAACAATATATTAAAAAACAAAGCATCAAATTTCACTCAAGGTTCATCCACCAATTCCTAGTTTTGATTAATTTGTTGGTTTATTTCCAATTCCTTAATTAAGTCCTAAATTAATCCATCTTACAAGATGTTTCAAGCGACATTCCTATAAAATTAATCTAAGTTGATTAACTTACATTCACCGACCGACATAAAAAAAATTTGACTGAACTTATATTTGTTTATGAATGAAATAAATCTAATAATCTATCTCTCACATAAATTATATATTTTATCTCTCACATAGAATTAAACACAAATAATTTAAATAAACATCTGTCCTATGAATAAATAATCTATTTTATTGAAAGGAATTGAAAATAAATATAATTGTTATCTATCACATAACATAAAGCAAAACTAAGGAAAAAAGAAAGATTACGTATATGAGATCTATTCTAGCTTTGCTATAGACTTTAGCCAGAAAACATCTTTTCCTTGAATAATAATTTTCTAGATCTTAAGATACTAGAGAAGGTCTTCTAAGTGTTCTATTTATAATACAAGAGATCTGGGATGATTGAAGATAAAGATTAACTTTAAATTCTTAAAAGATAGAAGATAATTTGATTTTAAAAACTGAAAAATCGTGACCACACCACGGCACGAGGTTTGAAGCACCATGGTGCTGAATCGCACAAGAATTGGCCCTAGGTATCTTCATGAAAGTTCTATCCCTTTCTCTTACTTTCCATAGCCACCAAAAGAACCGCATTTGGACGTTAGATGAAGAAGTTATGGCCAAAAGACTAAAGTATGTGCAAAGTCAAATTTGCCCGAATTTTCAACACTTTGACTTTTTCTTTTTTTGAATTTCTATGCTTCCAAATATGCTCTTTAACTCCAAATTGGCCAGGCTATCTCTTGCCATCATCAATCTTTATTTTTCTCCATCTTTTAAGCTCAAAAGACCTGAAATTGCATCAAAACAAAACATGACACTGAAAATAACATTTAAGAAATATTAAGGCATAAATGCATAATTTAACCCTAAATGCTAATAAATACACACCGTTTAAATGCACTTTCTAGCTCTCATTAGAAGCTCAAAGTCATTATTGTCTAAGTACAAACAACTAGGCTTTGGCTTCTCCATGTCAAAAAGCTAAGCAAGAAAATTAAAAACACAAAGGAAAATAGGGATATATGATATGAAGAAAGACTGTCTTTATATAGATATATCATATATATTACCTCATTCTACTAGGACTAGGATTACTACAAGTCCTAAACTTGAATAGAAGGTTTTGTGGAAGGAGAACTTGGAGAAAGAGATAAACGTTTACTAAAAAAAAAAAAAAAAAAGCCCTCAATTCTTCTAGGACTAGGATTACTACTCCTAAACTTGTAAAAAAAGGGTTTGTGGAAAGAGCATTTGGAGTTAAGAGATGAATGTTTACCGATAAAAGCTCTCAATTCTTCTAGGACTAAGATTACTACTCTTAAACTTGTAAAAGAAGGTTTTGTGGAACGAAGACATGGAGTTAAGAGATAAACGTTTATCAAGAAAAGGGAAAAAAGGAAAAAGAAAAATCGTAAAGTTAAACTAAAATATCTTCATCAGTGGTACTATATTGTGCAAGCAATACCAATTTAGTCACTGTAAATAAAACTGTCAGAAATTAAAAATTATGGGAAATAATCAGTAATTAAGCTGACCATATTCCTTACACAAATGATAAAAGAAAAATTATATTTTTGGACCCTCGGTTCTCAATAGTGATTTTGAAAAGTTATATAGAGGACCTTAGCTATTTGGAAAATGTATATTTAGGACCATAAGGGAAGAGGAAACTCGTAAAGTTGAACTAAATTATCTACCTCAATGGCCACTGTAATACCAACTATTAATACCAGTTTAGTTATTGAAAATGAAAACTATGAGAAATTAGAAAACCAATTAGTCATTATTGACCATTCCTTCCACAAATGTTAAATGAAAAATTATATTTTGGTACCCTCAAATTCTCAATAGTGATGAAAAAGTTTTTTATTTTAATTTTTTAATATTAAGTTTATTTAATGGTTTTTACTGCCTTTTTTTTTTTTTTTTTTGAAATGTTTACTTTTTCTTTTATTCTCTCTCTTCTTTTCTTGTTTAGTAATAAAAATAGTGATAAATCTAAAGTTGTGTTTTAAATAAGGGAAAAATTGCTATTTTTTAAATAATTACTCAGTTTTTAAGCTCGTAAATGTACTCTCTTTTTTTCTCCAAACAATAGGACCCTCCATGTAATTTTTTAAAATGTAAAGTTTAAAATCCTACTGGAGAGAGTACCAAAATGTAGCTTTCCCAACCTTAGATAAACTCTAATTTGGAAAGAAGAAAAAACCCAATTTTTCGTCCTTTCATATTTGAGAATGTGGTATAAAAACTCATAGGACCAAGGAAAATTTTTAATATTTTAATTTGTTGGCCATTAATAAAATGTCACTTATTTGACAGAGACATAATGATTATTGTTGATGCATTGCTTCCGGTGATTATTTGACAGAGATGATCATCCACGGCCTCCTCTTCGCAACGCCGCGACGCCAATACGATTACTGAAGCAGCAGAAGGCAATTCGTGACTTGAAGGTTTTTTGAAGACCATTTAATAGAATGATGTCGTTGCACTAAGTGATGTGAGTTGTCTCTGATGGTGCCACATGGTAGAAGGAAGGGCCATGATCTTTTGAGGAGGTTAAGTTGGTTAAAAACAATAATAAAGGTGAAGTTTCCTTCAGTTTTACAAGACGAGTAGCATATTTCTTTTGAGAGCTATTGCATAGGCTTTTCTTTTCTTCTTCTTCTCCAATTCTAGGGTTTGTGTTCTTGTGAGATTGTGAGTGATTGGTGAGAAAATTAGGGGTTTTGTTAGGAATTTTTCACACTTCAATTTCTAAGATTCCAAACATAACTTCGGTTTCAAATCTTAAGAACTCAATCTCCATTGTAAGTCTATGAGATTCCTTCGTAATCCACCATTGATAAAGTGCATACGAGCTTAAAGTTCAAGTGCTATGTAGGCTTAGTTGTTTGAACTCATATTTCAATTCGTTTGTGTTCGATTGTTCTTCGTTTTGATTTTCTTTTTTGAATTCTTGGCTCCCAAATCGTAAACGAATTTGAGGTGCTTGAAATTGCCTTAATCCCAAATATAAAGGAAGATTAAAATAAATTATTTTTTTCGCTTATACAATCCAGAAAAACAAAAATATAATTTTTTTTTTTTTTAACTTTCTATAATGTTGTCAAACTCGAATTAAAAAAAAGAAAAGAAAGTAGGGCTAGAACATATATAATACAAGCTATAACGTAACAAAACAAATGATTATCTAATTCTAAAGCGAGAACCAAAATTTATCCTATTTTCATTAAATCTGTTTTCCTTCAGGTCGCAAATAAACTTGAGTACTTTCTTTCCATGACTAAACTTGAGTTTATTTGATTGCTGTTCAAGTCTCTCCACAAGTTTTGAATAAAATGGATGCTCCGAAACCTAAAGATTAAAATGGTAACAATCAAAATCACATGATTTATTTATTTTATTTTTTTAAATTAATATAATTTAAGGATATATAATTGTTTAGAAAAATATATAATAACAAGTGTTTTAAAATACAACTAAAATGATTTATACATACCTTAGAGGCTGCAAGTGCTGCCTTGATGACATAGTTTCCGAATGGATGACAAGCAAGCTTGTGAAGATGTTGATAATCCAATAATTCTTCAACAACGTAGTTCGTGCACTCTTCATGAGAAACTAAGCATTTTTGTATCACGTAACTTGCATTTTTCTGAAAACACAGCTCTGCATAGTGACCTTGGAAAATCATGGCTATACTTTGACTCAAAAATCTTTCCTGGAGATCTAAAGCCACAAGTAACACATAATTCCTGCATATAAATATATATATATATATAAAGACATTTAATTAATCCAAGTTCATAAACTTGAATAAATAAATAAAAAAACAAGAAAAAAGTAGGGCAAAAATGACGGAAACGTGCAACAAAATATGACCCAAAATTGTTTAAAATGTAATGTTTTGAAAAAAGAGTGACCAAATTAACTGATTCTGTCATAGGTTTGGATCTAATTTGCAAGCTAAGAAAGTTTCTTTTCAAGCTGAAGCAATCACCTAGACAATAAACAAAAAATTCAACACTTTCATCACAAGTGTTGGTTTTCTGAAGAGCAATTACAATCCTTGTCTCTACTACAAGGGTTCTAAAGGTTGAGGAGTTGATCATCCTACTCACTTATGTGGATGATATATCTTCTAAGACATTTAATTAATCCAAAATTGTTAAAATGCGATGTCGTGAAAAAATAGTGACCGAAATGACAGGTAATCGCCACACATGTTAGAAAAAAAAAATACTACATTACCCTATAGGATGTTCAGCAAGTTCTATTGCATGACGGATGATTTCTATCCAAAGTTCATTTCTCAATCCATCTTTGAAGCATTTGAATGATTTGATAATTTCATTCAAGTGAACGTAACCATGTTGATCAGTAGCCAAGGGAATAAAGTGATATAAGACTTTTTCATATAGTATCTGCAATATTAAAAAATGTCAAACATTAGCAAAATTAATAAAATTATATAATCAAAGCTTAATTACCAAAATTAGGAAAATAATGCGAGAAAAGAGAGAGACATAAAACTTACCTTATTTTGGTCTTCCCCGAGAGTTTTGAAACAATGGAATATAACAGAAGATGCGGTGTTGTGGGTCATCATTTCAAAAAACACTTTGGATAGAGTTTCTGTGAATTTGGAAGCCAAGTTTGGATAGGGCCCAAGTACTCCTATTAGTTTCTTCAAAGATTTTGCACTGCAAATTAAAACAAGAATAAATATGAAAAAAGAGTATTTAATTTGAAAAGTAGAAAAAAGTAATTGTGGAAAGATTGAATGAGGAAAAATTTATAATTCAAATTTTATACTTATAATTGTTTTTATATATAATACTTTTACAATTAGAATCAGTAAACTAATTATCCCATTGTTTTTGTTTTTGTTTTTTTTTTTTGACGGGAATTATCCCATTGTTAATATAATAGATTTGTTACTAATTCAAACAATCAATTAAGAATCTTATTTCTCTATTAAATTAAAACCTGAATATTGTTTAACATATAATTAACTATATATATATATATATTCTATCTAATTTACAAACTCTTATCCAGTATTTGTATATATATACAATAAATGTTTCGGATTTAGTACACTTACCCTTGTTCGGTGTATGCTACTTCGGCTAATAATTCAGCTTCCGTATAAATCTTTGATACAATTTGATTTAATTGATTCTCGTTAAACCATTCACTTTCGTGGCTTGTTATCAACTCCAGCATATCTTCATCATAAAAAACTAAAAAAAATAAAAAATTACAAAGTTTAATATACATTCATTGTAATACAAGCAAGAAATAATATAGATGACTATATTTAACAAAATTATAACACGAGACTATATATCAAATAACCCCATCTTTCTAGAAAAAAATATTTTTTCTCGTCATATTTTATATAAATCAGTAATTAAATGGGACAATTTCGTATATGTTAGTTTTGAAAGGCACTATTAGAAAAATGTCAATAAAAAAAAATTGAAAAATATCAATTTTAGATTAAAATGGACTGTGGTTGGTGGAGGAAAAATAACAAAGAGTAAAATGAATAAGGAGTAAAAATGTATTTGTATAAAGAAAAAAGAGAAAATAGGTTTAAAAAATGAACATTTGGAGATTAATCGAATTTAACTGTAGAAACTTGACATTGAATCTAATTTTCTCATAATTAAACTGTCATTTTAAGATATATTTTTAAAATATTAAAAAACAACAAATTCAAAAATTGTTTAAAAATATAATATAGTTAATCCATAAGTAAAAATAAAAATAAAATTATAGGAGATCCGTATATATATAATATTTTAACTAAATAAATAAAAAATAAAAATTACCTGCAAGCTCGGAGTCATCCTCATCCAACCTTGGGGTTAGCTTCTCCATTCAAACCTTAAGCAAGAATTAAAATCACAGAGGAAGAATTATATGATGTATTGAAGAAGAAAGTGTCTTTATATAGAGAAATATTAGACAAACTCTACTATGATTAGGATTACTACACTTAACTATAAAAGATATAATAGTGTGTAATTTCTGTAAAAGAAGGTTTTTATTGAACTAGGACTTCTCATTTGTTTTTTTAGTAGATCGAACTAGAACTTTAATCAAGATAAAAACGTGTACGTCCTTCAAAATAAATAAATGTGGACATGCAGAGGAGGAATATAATAAAATAAAAAAAGGAAATGAGAAATTACATTTATAATATATATATATATGGAAAATTTTACAAAGAATACAACCCAAATAGACTCATCTCACATAGCTAGCTCACCTTAAATTTTTTATTCATTTATTACTATTATATCCTTTTGTTTCATTAATACATTTAATTATTATATTACAATTTACAAATATTAAAAACAAAAACAAAACAAAACAAATTTTCACACCATTTTTTTTCTTTCCTTTTTTCCTTTGCCCTTTCTTTTCCTCTTTCTCCTTACCCTCCCATGATCTCTGTCTCTTTCCCTTTCTTTTCTTCTTCCACTCCCCTCCGCCGGCGTCTCCTTTCTTCCTCTCTATTCTTTCTCGCCGCCGGCCTGCTCTGGAGAAGGAGCAAGGGTTTCGCGAATTTGGAGAATCCTTGGGTTTGTGTGTTCGCTCTCATGTCCCCTTCTTCTCCGTCTTCTTCCACAGATTTGACTGCTACTACAGCCTTGGCTTCCCTCCTTAAATTGCTAGTTCTTTTTGGAGACCTATCTGAGAATGGAAAAGGGTTTTCAGTTCCTAACCAGAATGTTTAAGGTTTTTGGTTTCTTTGTTTCTTGTTTCAGCTTGAGCTCACGGCAATGGATTTGGGGAGAAGCCACTCTCAAATATTGCTATCCACCCCTCCATGATTCTGCTTCCATTAAAGCCTACCCTTTTGTGCTTGGTTTAGAGGTAAATTTAGTTAATTGAATTGGGTTTTTGGAATTGATTGCTTCACATAATTTCATTAGAGTATAGAAGTGGAAGCTGATCTAACTTATAGAGAAAGGTTGATTTTTTTGTTTTGTTTTTTGATTGGACTATAAAATACTTGGCTTGATTAGGAAAATGTTAACCTATTGCTTTCTGGTGTAAATTGTGGTGAATTGGACTATATTTGACTTCCTTGTTCATAAGTGCTAGGTGTAAGCTTCACTAGTTATATTGTGTCTTGACTGATGGTCCATAAACACAAATTGTTTTAGCTTATTCAACAATATTGTGTTTCTAAGTAGCATTATTTTTCCAATAATGTTTGGATTACGCGTCCAAATTTAGTGTTCATGTTACTATTTTGGTTTCTAGGTTTAAGAGTTGATGATGATCTATGCAATTACAGGGTGGAGATACTCAATTGGGCACTGTTGAGCTAAAATACTACACGAATTATCATGCTAGAATTCATGTATCACTTATGTTTGTTAGGCAGTTTTGATATGAAGGCAAAAGTAATGATCCTTGAAAGTCGTGATAACCCGGATCGACTATTCTTCGTGCAGATTGAGGGTTTCTATTTGAAGATGACAACCCAAATGTCGAAGATGAAGACGATGGTTTTACATCCAGTGGCAATAGACAAGAGTGTTCAAGTAGTAACTTTGGAAATATTGCAGAATTTCGTTTGAACATATTACATTAAAATACTTTGTAGTAGTTTAGTTGTTGTTTGGTTTATGATTCTGCTTTACTTTATTCAAAACAGAGTTTTTGTTTGATTAGTAATCTAAACAGAGTAAGAATATTATATTCAAAATCGCAAATCAAACAGTAATTTCTGAGTTTTGTATTGTTTTTAGCATGTAGGGTTATCCTACCTTTTGTTATGGTGTTGCTCAAATGAACCAAACAAGTAGTGATATGCCTCTGTTTATTCTAAAGACTATGTACCAGACAGTTTGACTATTTATAATATTCAATAACCCTAAAAGTCACTATTTCAAAAATTAAAAGCTAAAAAAGTTATATTTTTTTCTTCTTTTTCTAACTGATGAAGGCAAGCCGCGTTTTTTAAATTTTGAAATTTTTTTTTTTTGGCTTTTTGCTTGATGAAAGTTTTTTTTTTTTTTTTTTTAATGAGTTTTTTTTAGTAGGGGTCCCATCATTTTTTTAATAAAATTATGGTCGTTTGGTTTGTTATTCTACATCATTCTAAACATAGCATTCTAAAAAGGATATTCTAAACAGGGTATTTGAAACAGTATTTTGTTTGGTCGAGACTATTCTAAACATAATTTTTGTAAAAAGTTGTGGGATTTACAGAATTTAATAATAATAGAATATAAAGAAATAATATTTTATTAAAAAGATGGTAGAGATGTAATATTTTATTAAAAAGGTGATGGAGAGAGGTAATATTTTATTTAAAATGTGGTAAAGAGTTGTAATATTTTATTAAAAAGGTAGTGGAGAGTGGGACTCACCCATATGAAGTTATTGTCACAAGAAACGAGGTTTTTGACAAATCGCGAAACAAACAATCATGAATTTTTAAAATATTGGGTGGTGAATTAAGAATCACCAACCAAACAATGGTGTGGACCCCACTATCTTTATAATAAGATTTTTTATTTTACAAAAACTTTATTTAGAATATTCTGAACTAAATAAAAATTATGTTTAGAATGTTCTGTTTAAAATACTCTGAACCAAATAAAAACTTGTTTAAAATATTTTGTTTAGAATGCTAAACCAAACAGTAATATATTGTGTTAATGTAGTAGTTATTATGACAACATGGTATGAATTTATGTGTTTGGTTTTACTTCAGTTTCACTATTTATTTATTTATTTTCTGGGCAACTTTGATGGATGGAAATCTATATATGAATTTGAGTAGTCAATTGTGCGTGAAAGTTTTAAGTACACCAAGAAATGACTCAAATTTATACCAAAAAGAGTTGAGTTCATTAGAATATTCTGGCATTACATTACATTCCTGGATAATCTAACAACAAAGCTTATAAACTTTACCATGTTGGATCTATAATGCTATGAGCTAACATAGCTCAGACAAAAGGGTATGATCCATCAAAGTTTTGGTACCTAAGCATTACATTTCCAACATTTAAACCATCCTAAATAAGTCAAAGCTAAAAGTTCCAGCTTACAAAAAACAAATTACACATATAATTAGACTAATGTTTGTCTATAAACAAAAAGTGGACGAAACAAATGCAAGTAGATATTTCACCCCTATCATACTTGTGTGAGTTGGGATTGAAGAAAAGAGTCCGCTGCTGCACTGGAACTGGGTCCTGCTGCCTCCTGGTTCCATTGACCTTGAGCTTCTACTTCAAATCCCCTTGGCCTAAGCACCCTATCCAAAAACAATTAACTCAATAACCAACTCATATAGACAAATTTTTACCATTTAGTTGCATAGTAGCTAGATTGAGGCAAGATTGGAAACCTCAACAATCATTGTTTGAAAAGCTTATGCCTCTGTCTCAGTAGATCTTTTCCTCTTTTCAACCTTCTTTCCTTTGTTGGGTTTAGAGGAAAACCCCTCTTGTTATGACATTTCTCCTTGCACCTCTTGTACCTCACAAATGAAGATATTATAGTAATTGGTCTGCTCTCTCCTTCCTGCATGTTTCTATGTAATTCTAGTATATATGAATCATCAAAACCAGACTAACACATAGAAGTTATATTAGTAACACATAGAACTTCTATGGGTCACACATAAAACTTTTATAAGTCACCCATAGAAGTTCTATGTGTGATCTAATCTTTGACCAACAATAGTTTTGATTTTCTGATACCTTGCCAGCTCCTTCTTTAAACCCCACACCTATGCCAAATGCAAATGCAGTGCTTACCTATAATAAGTAATGACAAAGCTGAAGTCAATATCTACAACGAAACAATGATAAAGCTGAAATACACAATTCAGTTTAAGTTGGTAAGTCCTCACCCACAAGGCCACATTTCTTACAGAGGAAATATAATCTCCATTTCCCTTGATTTTCTCTGAATCATAAACTGAAGGAGAGTGAGAAATATCAACATTGTTAGTTCCATCACGCGACACCAAATCAGTATTCTCTTCTGCATAACCATAATAACGCTTCTTATAAAAAAAAAATAATAAACAAAAATTATGTCCATTAATCTGTACATATATAGTTCATATACATACATATAGTCATGGTTCAATTACAATTTGGCAGACATCTTCATACAGTGACAATGAAGGGAAATAACCATGTTCCTTTTTATATTGCAAAATCATTCACTATCTTCACACAATCCCAACATCGAAGAACATGGAATTATCTCTTCTGGTTAAATCAAAAGCTGAAGTGCCCAAATAAAATATATCTAATTTCCCCCACTTTTTTTACCCTTCCTGAGGAGTTTCTAAGAGCAATAAATCTCAAATCATTCTTAAGATAATTTATGGAGTACCAATTTACAATACAAGTAGTCAAAGACAATGATAATAATCAATGGTTATCAAGTTCATGCAGCAGAGTAACTCAATGCATGTCGTCCTTTCCATAAAAAAGGATCAAATTTTAAAGCCTATGTTAAAGATTTATTCATGCAATTTGTGTCAGAATCAGATAGAAAGTTAAGATTCGAACATGACTTTCAAAAGAATACAAGGAAATGCTAAAACATATGTGAATTGATAATTGGTAGATACTACCTCTTGAAACCCATGATGGACAATTGGCACAGCTATTGGGGTAACTAGGACAGGAACGATGAGACAAGCAGTTCCCCATTTCAAGTGTCTTATAGGTACATCTTCTTGGTACACCTTTCCTCTTGGAAATGTATGTAACTGGAAATAAAATCTGAAGTGAGAACTTTTTTGTATTAATATGAAAGCAGATTTTTTCATATTTTTATTTCAGCACAAATCATAAAGTTTTGAAGTGTACGGCTAATAAGATTCCCACTTTCCCACCATAAAATACCAATACTCAGCCTAGATCAGATTTTTTCATATGTTATAAAGGTAAAAGGATTCCAATACTCGCCTAATTCATTCAACATGCAACCTTATTGGTAACCAGTAACCATGAAGGAGTAAAGAACAAAGAAAACAGAAGTGAGGGAAAACAAAAAGAAATAAGAAAAAGAAACTCGACAGGGGTCTGGAGAACAAAAGGCATCAACTTTGGAGGGATTTGGTGACTTGGCCAAGCAAATTCAATTTAAAACACAGCTACTATATAGGGATTTGTTTACACTAGTCCAATTTACTCATGGTTTATTAAACATAATAACAATAATAAAATAAATACGATTTATTTAAAAGAATTACACATTTGTTAGCACCGTGAAAGCATAAACCTCAACTTTATTTAATAAGGTTAGTATAATATAGACTCAGGCTTAGAAGGATAAAAATCCACAATATAATAACAAAAAAAAATTATATGATTTCCTATGGACTTATTGAAGCTTAGAAAACTTCTCTCCATAAAGCTATAAGATAACATGAAAAAATCGAATTCCTATTATTGTTATCTACATAAATATAAAATCGTATCCCTTGAAGAAAAGACCTTATCACTACAATTCACCAAAAAGCCAACTTCCATTTCAGAATGAAGGAGAAGGGATAAATGAATTTCCAACATGTATATGTAATCTTAATGTAGAATATATATTTGGGGGAACTACAGGAATGCCCCTAAAATGAGGCATCAAAACATTTATACCTTTGTTTTACATCCATTACAACTGTAGGTGCCACTTTTTAACCTATTTTATCCCTCTATAAAATGAACAATTATAAAGAATTTTACAGATTGAGATAAATGACCATGATCTTGAATATGGAGGGGTAAAAATATATTTTACACAAAAAAAAAGATACAAATGTAATAACTTTTAAAAGAACGTACAAATATAATGAGTTAGGAAAAATGGGTATAGGGTGTAATTTCCTCTATTTTGTAAACGGTGTGGTGCAGCCCACGAAAGCAAAAAAGACAAATTTTTATGACAAAATAGACACTAGTACTATTTTTTTTTTTTCCTTTTTCTTTATGGGTAAACAATAGTGTCTATTTGGACTTGATGTCAACCCAATTATTAAATTAGCAGTTGGAGGGTGGGAAGTTGCTGTTCATATCATCATGCAATCGTATTGCTTTGTTCTTCAATCAGGAACAATAAAAATAGTCTTAAATTTGCTTTCCTTCCACCTTCTAATTAATCTTTCTACTTGACTTTGGAATTCACCGACAAATTATAAACAAAACTATGAGACTATTTGGTTAGTGATTCAAATACTTTATCTGAATCATCAAACTTATTTAGATCATCAAATTTGTACAAATGCTCTATTTAAAAAATTTAACAAATATCAATTCACTTTGCCCAAATACTATATTCGAATACATCAACAAGACGATAAATTCATTTTTTTACTAAGTATAATATTTTCAAATTTGCTCTTATAAGTCATTATTAATAAAAACTAATACTAGAACATAATACGAAAATATAACAAAGTAAATGATCATCAAATTCTAAAGCGAAAAAGAAAGCGATCAAATTTAAACATATTAAGTAACAATGTCAAACTTTACAACACTTTCATCAAATTTGTTCTCTTTCAAGTCGCGAATAAACTGAAGTACTTTTTTGCCATAGCTCAATTGGAGTTTCTTTGGATGCTCTTCAAGTCTCTCCGCGAGTTTTGAATAAAGTAGATCTTTTGAAACCTGAAAAAGGAAAATTGTAGAATCAAAACCATACGATAAACACATATAATTTTTAACCATAACATGTTAATATGTTACAAATATTTATATAAAGCTGTTTTAAAATACAACCTAACTAGTTTCGCAAATATATCTCCTAAATTAAAACTTGTATTGTAATAGTTTCTCAAAAGATATATTACATACCTTAGCGGCTGCAAGTGCTGTCTGGATTACATAGTTTCCAAATGGATCACAAGCGAGCTCGTGAAGAAGTTCATAATTCAATAATTCTTGAACAACAATAGTCATGCATGTTTCATGAGAAAGTATGCATTTTTTTATAACATGACTCGCATTTTTCTGAGAAGATAGCTTTGCATAGTGATCTCGAAGACTCCAGGCTATACTTTGGCTCAAAAATCTTTCATGGAGATCTAAGGCCTCTTGTAAGACATAATTCCTTGAAGAAAAAAAAACCGACATTAGTTATTCCGAGTTCATAAACTTGATATACGAAATAAAATATGAATATTAATGTTTGAGTATTTTGAGATTTGAGTG
The DNA here is from genome assembly GCA_010015005.3 of Ulmus americana. NCBI lineage: Eukaryota > Viridiplantae > Streptophyta > Magnoliopsida > Rosales > Ulmaceae > Ulmus > Ulmus americana. Next base: position 3,667 of record WUAT03276032.1, on the reverse strand, counting down.
ATGTCAATTGATGTACTGCATTACCCTAGAGGATGTTCAGCGAGTTCGACCGCATGATGAATGATTTTTAGCCAGAGTCGATTTCTAAGTCTGCCTTTAAAGTATTTGAATTTGATGCATTCCTCTAAGGAAATGCAGCCATGTTGATCAGTAGCCAATGGAATAAAGTGATCTAAGATACTTTCATATAGTACCTGCAAAATATGTAAAAATAAATAAATAAATGTAAACACGATATTAATAAGGCTAATTAGCTTAAATATTATTTGTTTGGTTTTACACTTTATCTCTTATTAAAAAAAAAAAAAAATTGATTGTTAAACCCCTTATAGTTATTGATTGTTAAACCCCTTATAGTTATTGTTTATTGTTATTTGTGACAAAAAAAATATTTCAAAAGTATGGGGCAATTGTAACAAAAAATGCTAATAAACATGAACATTACGAGATTAAACGTTCAAAAAGAGTTTAAATGAGAGAAAATATGTAAAATTGGATCAACGATGAGGGCATTTGAGCCAATAAGTCACAAGAAAAATAGGGTGAAAAGAGAGAAAAAAAAAAACCTGCCTTATTTTGGTCATCCGCAAGAGTATTGAAACAATAGAATATAACAGAAGATGTTGCATTATTTGTCATCATTTCAAAGAACACTTTAGACAGAGCTTCTGTGAATATGGAAGCCAACATTGGATACAGCTCAAGTACTTCAATGAGTTTCTTCAAACAATATTCCCTGCGAATTAAAAGAAGTCAATAAATATGAAAAATAGAAAGAAAAAAAAAACTATTTAATTTGAAAAGTAGAAAAATAATTGAGGGAAGAATATTCAATGAGGATATAACTTCTAATTCAACTTTATATTTATAATTTTCTTATATGTAAAATACATCAACAATTGCAATATATCAATTAACAATTTTGGATGTTTTTTTTTCTTCTGTGTTTTGAAGTGTTACGAATATATTTATAAAATTATTTTTCAATGAAATATTAATTTAAGATATTACATATTTGGTAATTGAAACAATCAATTAAGAATCTTATCTCATATATAAAAAAAAAATTATATATTCTATATCTAATTTAAACGGTTATTTAATTAGTGATTCTTATAAATAAAGTACACTTACCCATCTTCGATGAATAGTACATCTACCAACAATTCAGCTTCTCTAGAAATCTTCATCACAAGTTCACCTAATTGGAACTCCTTATGAAACCATTCATTTTGAATGGGTAAGAACTCATATTTGTTTTCAATTTTCCCATATAAGAAATCCACATATTGGAACGATCTTCTTTGTTGTCGTTCATCTTCTTCCAAAAAAGCTCTAATATCCTGAAGAAGAGTTTGACTTTCACTTTCGTGACTTTTTATTAACTCTAGAATATCTTCTTCATGAAAAACAAAAAACAAAAAAAAAAAATTAAAAATGCGAAGTTATATATATATAGAAACACAAGCAAGAAATAATATAGACGGCTATATTTAACAAAATTATAACACCAGACTTTATATTACAAATAACCCCCATCTTCCTAGAAATAATATATTTTTTCTCCTCATATTTTATATTAATCAATAATAAATGGTTCAAAAAAAAAAGGAAAATAAATTTGACAAATCCTTATAATACTTTTTTCGTTAATTTTATCTGGGGATTAATTGTGCAAAAAAAAAAAATCTAGGGGAAGGAAGTGTTATTTCTAGATAGTAAAAAAAAATGTTATTTTTCACATAAAGTGAACCTAAAAAAATATTTTTGTAAATATCCTTATTAATTAAAGAAACTCAATTGTTTGGTACAACTTGAAGGAGGCAAAAGATCGAGTCATTACATAAGTAATAAATTCGTCAAGGTGGAGCTCAATTCTAGTTAGCCGTTTTTTAATATTATTTATTTATATACGTTTTAATATTATTTTAATCATATTATATTTTTTAACGATTTTTTAGTATTTCAATAATTTAAGAATAATTCTATAAAAAAAAAATGTAATACAATATTATTTCGACCAATTAAACTAAGTAGTTAGTAAAACTATTTTATAGATATACTTCTAAAATAGTAAATAACAACAAATTTAAAAATATAATTTGATTAATCCATAAGTAATAAAAAAAATTACCTGAAAACTCAGAGTCATCGTCCAACGTTGAGGTTAGGTTCTCCATTCAAACCCTAAGCAAGAATAAAAATCACAGAGAAAGAATTATATGATGCTTGGAAGAAGAAAGAGTGTCTTTATATAGAGAAATATTAGCCAAACTCTACTAGAATTAGGATTACTAGACTTAACTATAAAAGATATAAATAGTGTTGAGATTTCTGTAAAAGAAGGTTTTATTGAACTAGGACTTCTGCATTTTTTTTTTTTTTTAGTAGGTTGAACTAGGACTTTTTAATCAAGATAAAAACGTGTAAATCCTTAAAAATAAATAAATAAATGCGAACTTCTCCATTTTTATTTAATTCCACTCTTAATCCGTTTTTATTCCGTTGTGTCCACCTTCAAAAACCCTTCTGCCCCTTGATCACCCACGACCAACCTAAGTGAGAAATCACAATCGGAGAAGACAATCAGTGTGTCTCCCGATGGAAAACGGAGCGGCGGGAGTTGTCCCATAAGTTAAAAACGAGGTCCTTTTGATGTTTTGTTTAGTGTTTGCGTCTTGTACTAATTTGCTTAGCCTTATGTCTGACGCTTTCTATAAAGACTCAATTTTAACATAACAATCTTTGTAGCTTCACTAAGAAAACTTTAGTAGAACAATCTTTTGCCTTTATACATGGCTAGAGTTCTAGCAGACAAATTATGCAAGTAGAAATCTTCACATTAAAAATTTAAAATCTGTCCAAAGGTTACAACAGCGCAGTTGATACACTTCTACAATTACTACAAAGTACAAACTACAGTCTTCATCAAAAAACTAAAACAGTTGGAAGAGCAAAACTTCTAGTTAGTAGACTACTCCATCATTGTGGATTGAGGCAAAAGCATTGGTGTGCTCACTGTTAATCTGTTGTAACAAAGCTGCAAAAAAATAAATAAGTAAAATTCAGATTTACCATCCACTAAAAGTCAAGAATTCCCCTTCAATCAAAACAAAAAGAAAAGAAACAGAGAAATAACCATTTTTTCCCAGGAAAAAAAAAAAAAAAGAAGCTAATTTTCATACCTCAGATGTGTGATTTCTCATCATCTACCATGATCAGCCCCAGAAACTAGAAAATATCCAGCTAACACAAGATTAGCCAGTAAGACCAGAGTTCCACCTATAAACTCAAAACAGAAAGGAATCTCCAACTGATATACACATGTTTTTATAAACAAGAAAGGAACAACACTAAAACTTCTCCTGTTCTCTTCTCTTCTCCCTAATGTCAGTTGAATCGTCTCAGTCTCTATTTCCGCTGCTACTAACAGCTTACTTCTTTCGGTATATTTCTGCCAACAACAAATGAGAGAAGAAATTACATTACAGAAAGATAGTGAAGAGTTACAATGGTTACCAATTACAAAGCAAGCATAAATCCTAAAATATCATTTGCTTTCTTGTATAACTCTGCAGCAGCAGGTAAATTTTGAGCCTCCTTTCCCATTCCAACTGCCTGTGCACCCTGTGGTGTACAAATAGTATAATATTGAAGCTTAATCCGG
>WUAT03276031.1:1126-26076 GCA_010015005.3 Ulmus americana | reverse complement strand
ATGAAACCGATATTATCATCGGATTTTTGAGTCGGTTTATGGTGCGTTTTAAAACCTCACTTTAGTGACGCAATTGGAGAAGACTCGAGAGAGAGAAAGAATGAGGGTTTGAGTTGCAGTGAGGGTTCGTTGAAGAAAAAAAAACAGAGAGAAATCGTGAAGGAGATAGGAGAAGCCAGGGATTGGACTAGAAAACGAGCAGAAATTGAAGGATTTCTTCGCGCAATCGGTGTTCAACAAAGATTTTCGGACAGCAAACTTTCCGTAGTAACGAGAAGTTTGGCAACTAGCGAGCAAAACAGTAAGTACAACCTTATCTACAACACACAAGTTTTAATGTATTTTTGATATGATCATGTGTCTCATCTAAGAGACACCTGAGATTATGTGATAATTGCTAGTGAAATTGTTTGTTTTTGCTATGTGATGTGTTTGTATATGTTATGCTATACGATGAAAGATATGTGCATATAACTGATGTATTAAGATGTTTAAAGTGCATTGCATCATTCACATGCGATTTGTTTACATTAAAGTTAAATCTTTTATTTCGAAGATTTTTACAAACACGAAGAGGAGCCTTGATTTCATGTAGGTTCTAAAGAAAAGTTTTATGGAAAGAGAAGTTTAAGTTTTTATGTGTCGTACCCGGCCTCTCACAAGTAGAGATTATCTCCGCTAGTTAGGAGATTAAAGTGAAATTTTTTTTTAAGACGTGTGGAAGTTCTGATCGGGTCGCTCCCCTGACTCCTCACAATGGCGTGCAAGGGCATTGGCACAGGGCCCACAAAATGTAATTTAAGTTAAAGAAAAGTGAGTTTTAAAAAGGAGGTTTTCGAAAAGTAAGAAAAGAAAAGCTTTCAATAATTATTTTCCTACATTGCATGAAAAACAATTAGATTTAGTATTTTTCTCGCATTGCATGAAAACTGTTTTGTGAGATTGATATGTTGTACTTACTAGGCTTTAAGCTCACATAGTTTGTGTTGTAGACTTGGCAGGTAAGCAACCCTTGCAATCCTGATTGATGGATGTATACGGGCTGGCATGGAAAGATGGGAAAGACAAGAGGAAGATAGATGTGAAGAAGGATGTTTCTGCAATAAAAGAAAGTTTAAAATTGTTTCTTTTATTTACTACTGTATGTAGAGTTTTATATATAAAAGGACTACAGGACAATATTTTAATTTTGAATCTGCTGCCAAATTTGTTTAGTAGATATAAACTTCTTTCATTTTGAAAAACTATTTAGTTAAAGTTTTTAAACTCCGAGAGTTAAAATCTTATACTAATAGTATTCGAAATGTTTAAATTAAAGTGCTTTCTACGGTCTTGGGTATATTAAAAAGTGGGGATTTATATTATTAATCCTATTTTTATAGAAGAATATCGAAGGTAATTTCAAATTAAATTTTGAGATTCTTGTTTTTAACAATAAAAATGTTTATGGACAAAGAAGAATAATTTAAAAAAAAAAATTATCCCAAAATTTTAAGGGTCTAATTAGGATTATTTAGTAATACGTAAAAGCCTAGAGAGGTCGGACTTTTACACCCTATATTTTTTAACAAGCACTACCCTAGTAATCATAACAATTCGAGTCTATTTCAATTCATACAAAAAGTGATTGCCAAATTATCTATGGTTAGAAATTCACATTATCCAATAACGATGTCATTATAGAAACCAATTAACAAACCTTCAAGTGGGAATCAGCCTTGTGAAAAATCCAGTTGATCAATGACGAACTCAGCTCCAATCTCAGCCCATAGGAGAAAAGAAGAAAAAGAAAATTCAAATTTACAATACATATTGAACATGGAGACCAAAATAGAATCGATAGAATTGTATGCATTTCACCAACCTCTTATCTTTGCAAGGTATATTACAAGGTGTGAACCCTATGCTAGGGTGATCAAATAGGCTGCTAATGTATTCTTTCAGTCGTACCACATTGGATTAATCTACTAACAAAAACAAAATTATCAATTTAATAATATATCATAATGTATGGTCAAAAGTACCAATCAGGTAAAGGGCTTAAGATTAGATTCTCACTTGTTATTAAAGCGTGGTCTCTTCTATAAATACATCAAAAGTGGAGGGGGCTGGTGATTGGTTTACAAGTATGAGGGAAACTCTCACCCCGTAAGCTAGCATTTGGGGTTGAGAATGTCCGAGATCACCCAACACTTGTATCAGAGCTCAGATTACCAACATTTTAGGCCAATAGTCCATGGGAGAAACGGGTTTGTAACTCAGGGCCCCATGTGGGAAAGAGGGTTGGGAGTTATCCCACATCACAAGTGGAAGGGGCTGGTGACTGTCACAAAGTTTAAACTAAAAATAGAGAAGCATGACTATTACAAGATCAAAGTTTACCAGACTTTGCATCATATTGTATAGACCAATAACATAAGCTTCAAGTAATTATTCTTTTAAAGATATATTCAATTAGGATTTTTACTTAAAAATCCCATTATCAAAAGCAAAAAGGTATAAATTGAATGAATTTTTAATATATCAGTAAAATGCATGTTTTGCAACATTTTCATTTCATTTGTCATCAAATTTTTCAAAAGAGAATTCCAAAGTTCATACCTTTTAATTTTATAGGTTTCTTCCCCAACAAAAAAATTTCTCAACTATCATGGTATTCCATGAAAATTAGAATTTGATTTTCCTAGATTTCTTTCTGAGTCCATATCTGCTCTCCAGAATCATTGTTGTAAATGTAGATGTTTGGAATGTGGGCAATCTTGATTTATATATTCTGTTAAGTATGCGACCAAAGTTCTATATTGACTGCATATGGGGATGATCGCGAGTTCATAAGAATTGACACTTCATTGGTAAGAGGTCTTTTGGATAAATTCAAAAGCAAATCCGTGCGGGCCTACGCCAAAGCAGACAACATCATACCAATAGAGATATATGTGAGTTCCGTTCTATAATCCCAATACATTCCTCGACCAGTCTCTTTTGGAAACATTTCTCAAGAGCATATGGATAGCTCCTTCAGTGTGGTTGTCATTTATTGGAAGTTTGGTAGTTTTTAAACTTGTATTTGATGTTGTCACAATTAGCATCCTCAGCTTCTTTCAGATTCATCAACAACATCATCCATCTAGGAGACAAGGTGCATCCATATAGTTCTCGATCTTTAAGCTTGCCAAGTTTTGATGGGGTTCTAAGGCTTCAAATATGGCAAAATCATTTCAGTTCCACGCTGATTTATCAACACCCTGGACTTTAGAGTTAAATAAAAAACGTTTTCCCTGGTTTTGAGATCTACCAATATAGAGGTGTTTCAAGTTCACTAGTTTCCCAAGTGAGGGGCAATAAAACAATTCAAAAGTTTGTAGGTTGCAGGTTGCATAACGAGTCTAGTACTTCCTTCAATTGTAGCTTAAATCAAGATATCTCGAATGGTATAGTTTACCAATACTCTCAGGCAATTTCTCAACTTCACATTGACAAATTTAACATGCGAAGACATTTTAGACTTGAGAATAATGATTTATCAACACTAATTTGATTTAGGTATGCATGAATTGACAAAGTGCATAGATTCTTTTTAGGGATTTTTATATTTTGGTACCTGTAGTTTGTGTTAATTGTAAAAAATACTCATATTTTTTAATAATCACATAGGATATTTATGATTTCTATTTACAACAATTTGGTACTTGAGACATGTGAAATATCCAAAATACTCTTCTAATAGTTTGATACATGAGTATTTCACATGTCTCAAATACCAAATTGTTATAAACAGAAACCATAAGGTATTCTTATATAATTATTAAAAAATAATGATTTATTTTCCAATTAACGTAAACCACGTGGTACTAAAATATAAATATCCTTCTTCTTATTAATTTCATTGAATGTTAAAGCAGGGAAATGTTCACCGGCTCCGATCACCAAGGTCAAGTGACAGCTAGCTTCACATTCTCTTTAATATCATCAACTTCCATTATGATACCCTATTTATTTATTTTTGTTAGAAATTGTGTAAAGTTATGCACTATGTCATGCATTTTCCAAAACATAACTACCATCACAATTGCTTCTCTCAATTTTTTGAAAGAAAGACCGCATTGCTAAATTTTCAAAATATTTGTTATCTTCTTTCTTGAATTTATGTTATTGTATCCTAGAAAACCTTGAGACATCCACGTTTCAACTAATACACTACTTATAACCCGATAATCTTTCGGAAACAAAACACTTTCGCATTGATTCTTGGTCTTCTTATAACGCATGAGACCTCCTAAAGTATTTGCACTTGTTTGCAATCTTTTTAACAATTTCTTTCCATTGTTCAACCTCATCTTCCTTCTTTTCCCAAAATGCTACCCTTTAAAAACCGATCAACAACGCTCATCTGACCAAAATTTAGGAATGCCCAACATTTTTAATCATAAGTTAATAATAACATTTAACTTCTTCCTTTTTCTTTTTGGTAAAAACATTTAACTAAATTTTATTGTACATGGTCCCCAACTTATTGCATTTTAAGCAATATTGACATGCTCTATACCTCGTATTCTTCAAAACACTCAAAAAATCAATTTTTTTCCTTATTTTAACCATTATCCTATTCAATCATATGGACCTCACCACTTTTTACATCATCATATCCTATTATATTATTTTATATACTTAAATTTTATCACATTTTACATCTTACACACATAAACCTTACCATAATTTACATTATATTATTAATATCACCATCACATTTTACATAAAAAAAATATTATTTTATATAACTTTAGTATCCCCATTATTTTTTACATAAAATTATTTTTTAATTTTGTGAATCCCACTTATTTTTACTAAATTTTTTATAATTCTGTACAAATTATCAAAATTATGTTTAAATGGCATCTCAAACATGCCCATTGTCTTTAATTTTTTATTTTTTTTTTGGTTGCAATTTTGTCCCCAACTTCATTTTTTTACTTACAAAAATTTATTTTATCCGTGAATTTGCATTCATCTCATACGCAGAGTCTTTAAAAAGATATTCGAAGAAAATTTACTTCAGTAAATAACTTATTTTCATTAATTTTAAGATGAACAAATTTATTATTTAACGAAAATGAATAAATTTCATAGACATCGCTATTAAATGTGACATTTTCTTTTCAAATACTACTTTGAGATACTAAGCATGAGATTCTTGCGAAATTAAATTTTCGTAACTTAAAAGATGAAAACTTGACTGAGGTTGGGACAAAATTTGACTGAGGTTGGGACAAAATTGCAAAAAAAAATAAAAGGACAAAACTGTTTAAAATAAACCCAATTTCTAGATTTTTGTACATACAACCCCAGCATTTCTAATTTGAACACAACTCTGGCCCTTAAACGACACCGTCATGTGGTGGTTGAGATTGAGAGGTATGTCGTTTGATCAAAGGAATGTCGTTTGAGGTTTAAGCACTAGGGTTTATGTTCATCAGATCCAGCGAACACAAATAATTAGGAAATAAATTAAAAATTATAAAGGTCCTTTGAAAATTAATTTCCGTTTTGTTCCCCGCTCTCTGGCGCCATTCGAAGATTATGGCTTCAAACCAGAGCGATCCAATTGCTTCTCTTACAGCTTCCCTATCGGAAAGCTTCCGGCAGGTGCCTCCGGCTGCTGTTCCGGCGGTTTTGGATTGCGTACTTGCTTCTACCGGTTTATCCTCGTCGGAACTTTTCACTTCACTTCTTGATTCTTTTCCTAATCTCGTCAAGGTATCACAATTCCATCAATTACACATGTTGCAGTATTTTGTATTACTCTGTTTGGTTGCTCAGAAAATGTAAAACGAGTTAAGATTAAGCTGGAATTAGTCTCATTATTTGGTTAGTTCACGTTGGATTTAGTCTAATTGTGATGATTTTGAGCTTCAATGTCTATGTTTTTTACACTTTTTTTGTTTTGTTTTGTTAAGAAGTGTGTTGGTTTGAGCTCATGTTAACAGCCTTTAATTGATTTTGATAGGAAGAAAACTTTAAAGACAAGTTGGATTCTGATCAGTGTAGCTACCTGGCTTCGTTTCTCGGCGCACTCTGCCACCTCTTAAAGAAACTTGGTGAGTTGTTGTAGGAGAGTAAGATTAAGAAAATGGTGTTTTTAAGCTCAATACACTTGTTGGAGATTTTGGTTATTGGTGCCAAAGTGTTTGAGAAAAAGGAAAAGTAAAAAAAATTAGCTCCATACTAGAAATTCTCCAAATCCAATTTGCAAACTCAATTTGAAATTGAGCCCATATGGTATTTATAATTTTTGTTCTTCTATGGTTTCTTGCATGCTTGTCATGGTATAGTATTGCAACTGTAGTTAAACTTACCTTCTGTCTTGATTATTATTTTCTTCCTGGTTCTCATTATTATTGTGGTTTCCATAGTCTTTAGGAAGGGCCTCATATTATCATTTTTCGAGGTGAAGATAACATGTTGTTCCTAACAGTCTGTCCATACGTAAATCTTTTCATCAGGTTTCAATCACGATGCTTTGCAATCATTTATCTGGAGAAGTTTTCTTCCACTGATGGAAGTGGTACATAATTCCAACCATGAATTGTGTTACCAGGTAGATGCCAAAAGCTCTTTTTCTTTTTCTGTTTTTGTTTTATAATATCTGCTATCTGAATATTATGTTGTTGCTGTTGTATGATTTTGTCCTTAGATTGCAGAATCTTTCATTAATGTTGTCGTTGAGACAAACAGCTGGGCAGTCGTGGAGACAAACATGGTTCCTTTCTTACTGAGATCTGTCTGTCAATCCTTGGGTATGTTTCAAAATGAAAAATCAGGAGCCATTGATTGGATTGTTGGTCTTGATGGTTCGGAAGCAAATAAAGAACATATGCAGTATCTATCTGGATCACTGTCACTGCCAGTTTCATGCCAAATCTTAACATTATTGCTTGATGCCGCCCTTTTGAGCCGGCAAATTGCTACAACCTCAGAATCAGTGGTGCCAAATGGGTGTCTCAGTGCTCAACATTTTTCTGGGAATTTGGTTTGGAGACTTTGTAGGATGGCTGAACAAATGCTCCTACAAAGTTTGGAACACCGCTTGTGTGCAATTCGCTTTCTTCTCCCAATTATTTTCAAATCATTTGTTTCTTATCGCTCCTTTGCGATTATAGTTCATGGAGAAAGTTGTGTATTTTCCAGGTGAGATCTGCAACTTATTCTGATGTAGACATAAGCTTTCCTTATGTGAAGATCAATGTTTTTTTTTTGTTTTTTTTTTTCATGCTAAATATATCTGATTGGTATCCAGGAACGATTTCTTTATGAAAATTTGGAAGTGCTGTAGAACACTATTTTCTCTTGGATCCATAGAGAGAAGAGATGCCTATAGAGTACTTTCTTTGTATTTGTCTTTCTTGGCTTGTACAGACGAATACAGAGATGCTGACCCGGACAAGAAAGTGGAAGGATTGGATATAAAAGCTGAAAAGGAATTTTGGGATGAAATTAAGACAGGCTTGGTACTTATGCATTGTTTCTTTATCTTATTAATATAAATTGATTTGGTTATAAACATAGTGATCAAGAATCATCTCAAAATTTTTCTTTTTTGCTTTTGGAGTTGCTGCTCAGGTTAATAAGGAGGGCTTAGTGAGGAAGCAGTCATTACATATACTAAAGACAGCATTGCACATTAATGGAGGAGGCCAGTCCTCTGGTGTTTTAGAGATTTCTTCACACAGAAAGAATTTAGTACCTCATGGCATGACAAAGCGGGAAGTGTGGGCAGAAGAGGAAGCCAAGTCACTGGGTGTAGATAGGATTTGCAATTCAATTGAACCCATTTTGAACAGCCAGCAGAAGTGGGAGGCATTCGTGCTGCTGTATGAGATGCTTGAAGAGTATGGTACTCACTTGGTTGAAGCAGCTTGGAACCATCAGGTCTGTCCTCGTTTTTGTTGTGTTCTAAATTTGCAATGTATCTTGTGGCAACGAAATGCGAACATGAATTAAAATATTTTCATAGAACTAAAAGGTTAATAAATAACTTCATGCTTTTGAGGGTTATTTTGTTCTTGAAGGTATCCCTGTTGCTGCAATCTTCTACCTCACATGTTATCTCTGCTAGCTTTGGTAAAGAAGCAAAAGATCAAAATCAAATTGAAACTTCTGGTGAAATCTTTAATTGGTTAGCAATTTTGTGGGAGCGGGGATTCCATCATGACAATCCACAAGGTACATTCAGCTTTAAGTTTGACCATCTGATTATTTAGTTAAATTTGTTGGGAAGCTTTCTTTGATGTGAGACCATTTGTCATATTATTTTTAAAGGATAAGTCAATGCTCTAGGTGCAATTGTCTTTTCTATTTTCTCATTCATTATTTATGAGCAGTTAGGTGCTTGATCATACAGTCATTTCTGGGAATCAACTGGAAGGATTATGGAAACTGTGCAAACTCACTGCCTGAGGCTTTTATTCTTGGTTCATTCTTACAAGCGTTGAATGATCCTATCCACCACAAAGAATTTGGTTTGTACTAGTACTACTTTTCAATAATTTCACTCTTCAAGATTGTTTGATCCTGTTGTAATTTATTGTTGGCTTTAGGCTTTAGGCTTTTTATTTTTATTATACACTGGAAATTAGTTATTTGATTGATTTGCTTCTAACATTAGTGCTAGCATGGTAATAGTTTTGACTTATGCACATGCTGTTTTTAAGCCTCGATATCATCAGTATATTGCTGTTTTCTTGTGTTGAAATCAATTGCAGTTATTTTCCTCTTTGTTTCAAACCAATAGAAAGATAATATTTTCCTCTTGCCTTTAGCTTAAACAGCTGCATATTTTAAGTCTCTTGCAAGGTCAATGGAGAGAATGTTAACTTGAAATGGTATTTTTCTTGTTTCAGGAGTGATTAAGAAAAGCCGTTTCAGTAGCCAAACTATTAAAAAAAGAAAAGTCTGTTTCGGTAGTTTAAAAGCATGTATATTAGATTGACTACATTGAGCTTTAAATGCTCATTATATTTCATTTACACGTGGTATATTATAGGAGTGAAAGGAGTATACTCATCAAGGACAATTGAAGGTGCAGCTCAGTTCTTGCACCATTATGCAAATTCCCTAAATTTAAGGTATTATTTTATTTGCCTGATACTTTGGTCCTTAATTTTCTGTTAGTTAAAAACCATTCCTTATCAGTTGAATATATATGCACATACATATATGCATGTACTGTACATGCTGACATTTATTTTCCCCACTTTTTACACTAACTGTTGCTTAGGTGAGTGTTGGGACCACTTGTATGCATTGTTCATTTCATATGATCAAGAAAAAAGAATGTAATCTGTTTTGTTGAATAAAATTCGTGTTGGGTCTAGAAAGTGGAACATAAATATGCATTCCAAATGGTTACAGGAAGCGGATTGCTTTCGTGAGCAATTTAGCATCTGCTGCCAAACACAAATCATTTGGTCGAGCTGGATTGATGGGCCTTGCTGAATGCATTGCTTCAGCTGCTATTAGAGTTAGAATACATCAGAATGAATGTGAATCAGAATGGGATGAAGGTGCACTTCCTGAGACAGAACAAGTAGAAATCGACTCAGAAAGTTCTCCACAAAAGGAAAAAGTATTTTTACTTGATGCTTTGAGGTTTATTATTGAGATCAGCAAACAACATTTCAATCCTAATTATCGTCTTCGAGGTCTCTAATCACTGAATCTTTTGGATTACAATTTTTTGTCATTTGAAGCTTAATGTTCTCATGCAATAGTACACGATCCTGAGGATAACTAACGGCTTCTTGTTTTTTATGGCTACAGTTTGTGAGAAAGTCTTGCAGGCTGTTGGTATGTTGGTCTGTACATTTGATGTGCCTCTCGAGATACTGTTGCTTTTTATTTCAACAATACCACGTGAATTTACTGATTACGGTGGTAAGCATGATGCTCTGGGCAGTTTTTATTTTCAGCTTTCTCCTCTTTTATCTCTACATTTAGCTTTCCAGCATCTGGTTCTGCATGTAGGGTTCATATAACCTAGAGTATGTTTCTTGTTTCTCTTTTCTCAATTCAGATTGTTAAAACAATATTGGCAGAGTTATATCATTTTACCTGCTAATTGCCATAAGTTGATGGAATTGGAGTTTTGGAATATGTTAGGTGGCTCTAAAAGTTGGAAAGATGAATTTAGTAATATTTGTTCAGCCACTTTCATTTAAATTTAAATTCATTTTTTTATTGTCGACTGCTTTATTCGTGATGAATGTAATTCATAGTTTGGAAGTCGTGACAATAAGCCTATAACCATTCTGTCTCCTTCTCTTTGAATTCTAGGTTCCTTAAGAGGCAAAATACAACAATGGCTTATGGGATGTGGAAAGAAGAATTGTAGTGTTGACTGTTCCAGTATTGAAATGAAGTTTCTAAAGAGCCTCCATGGCTTCCCCAGTAGGTTTACAAGTCCCAGTTGTATGGGTAATGTACTTGCTACTTATAATGACGAAGACCTGGATTCATGGGAATTCGAAGCAAAAAGATGGGCAAGAGTGCTTTTTATTGGAATCAAGGAAGAATGTCATTTGATTCCTATCTTAACGGTGTGCCTTCACCTTCTTTCTGGTTGTTTTTGTTCCTGATCTACCATGATGTACCATCCTATTATCCGTTACAAACATCTAGATATGTGCACTTTCCCATTATGTGCTAGGCATTTGTTTCAAAACCCTTTTACTTTTTAACTCTAATAGTCATACCAGATGGTTCTGACACTTGGTCAATACTTTTTGCAGTATATCCAAGGTTATGGTATGAGTATTTGTGATCAAAATAAAGCTACGGAGTGTTTACCCATCAAGTTTCTTATTCTTATATTGAGCTTGGTTCAGGAGCTTCAGATAGGGCTGGATAGATCTACTGACCATGGTATCAAATTTAGAACCAGATCTGAATCTGGCTCATATGCAACAGTGAATCAATTAAGTTTTGCAGATGCTGCTGTTTTATACCAGAAGTTTACCGATGTTTTGTGTTCTATCATGGTAACAGGAACTGATTGGGCCAAGCAATAAAAGTTATTTATTTATTTATTTTTTATGTAAAATGATTCCCATTAAACTTGCTATTGATGGCCCATTGGTGTGATTATCTGTTTATATTATTTGCAGGAGGAGCTGGTTTCTTTTGCAAATTTGTCTTGTTCAATTTTCTCTTCCAGCATTAAGGTGGAAGATTCCCTTCCTGGTTCTGTGAAAGGAAAACTTGGAGGCCCTAGTCAGCGCCGGTTATCATCTCTGACCACTACGGCTGTATTGCAAGCTGTATGATTTTATGCGCTTAAGTCCTCTTTCCTTGAGTTGACTCTCTGTGCTTAATTTCATATATCAACTAATATTTTGTGAAAAGTAAAAAACTGGGCCCATTTGGTTTCTCAATTTGAAAAAGATGGTTTTGAGATGGTGGTTTGGAAATGAGTTGTTTAGAAATGTTGGTTTTGAAATAAAATTTTGTAGTTTGAAATGTTTGTTTTATTAATTTTTTTCAGTGAAAATTTTGAAACGAGTTGAAATCATTACAAATATGTTTTCCCTTAAAAAAGAAAGTAAGATTTTGACTTCAAACCTAGTTTCAAAACCAGTTTTGAAAATGCCCAGCGAATGCTGAACAAACAAGTTTTTCTGTGGGCTCACTATAACCAGCAAAATGGTTTTGAAACCTAAACCAAATGGGTTTTTGCGATAACTTTTGAATTATGGATTAATTTAAGTAATTAACGCCAAAATAATGTTAATTCAATTAATTTTTATTGTCCCAGCCTGCTTGAGCTTGGGTATGAACTTCATTTTTGTGTTTAAGGCTGTTAATTAGCAAATGCTTACCTTGGCAGGTCAACTTTTATTTTTTTTGGTAACATAAGGACTGGAACACAGGAACTCTTAGGTTGGAAATAAGTGGATCAACCACTAGTCAGTCCTCTAGGGGAATGCACTCTAATGTTTGCTAAAGTTGATAATTTTCTATTTTCCAACCATTCTTTTGTTGATTATATGTTTGGCAGCTCTATAGTACTTGAACTTTGGATTTCCAAATTGCTTTTTCCTCTTCTTGTGGTACTTGTGTTAACTAGAACATGTATTCATGAAGCTCGGTTTTCTCAATCTTAGAGATGGATGCATCTGCTGATCCTTAATTGAGTCCACGGCTCCATGCACACTACATTAGTACACATTGCTTTTGTTCAACTAGTAACTTTTCTTGTTTGGTATAAATAAACAGATAACATCGGTGACAACTATTGCACATATTTCATTATGGTGTGGACAGTTTGAAAGTGGTGATTCACTAAATTTGGCTTCCAAGTTTTTGTGGAAGTTCTATTGGAAGACTATTTCATCCCCAGCTTGTGATTCAGAGGTACATTTGGATTGTATGACTTTTCAACCTACCGGTTTAAGATATTTACAGTATGCCATAAGTAGGATCCTAGTTTTAGGAGTTGTGATTTCTGTGGCTTATTTGTTTGTTTCAAAACAGACTAAGGCAGAAGTTCGTTTAGCAGCATTTGAAGCATTAGCTCCTGCTCTCAGAGCACTAGCCCCTGCATTTTCCCCTCAAACCTGTGATTTCATCAGAGAAAATGACAACTTGTTGCAAGGAGAAACGGAAGGCAAACCTTTGTTAGATCCCTTGATTCTTTCATTTGTTCAGAATATCAACGATCTTCTTTCAGTTGGAGTTTTGGTACGAACACGGCGAGCGGTTCTAATGAATTGGAAGGTGAATAACATTGCACATTCTATATTAGATTGGAATTGTAATTTCAAAGATGAATTAGCTAAGTGACCATATTTATTCAAAAAAAAAAATTGCTATGTTTATTGTAATCAATTTATTTTGTTTCTGCGTTTCAATAAATAAGTATATCCCTGTCATCCTTAATTTTTAGCAACTATGTTAATTATTTTTCTTAATAAGTTTGTGGCATATATATAGTGGTGAGGTAATTCAAGTAAACCACTTAACTAATTCACTGTTGCTGATGCAGTGGCTTTGCCTAGAATCCTTGTTGTCAATTCCTTGCTATGCTATTAAGAATGGACTTCATTTAGTGGACGGTAACTCTTTCTTTTCGGATGCTGCTCTGAGATGGATTTTCAATGATCTTGTTGAGAGGTAAGACTGTAAGAGGAGAGCCTGCTTGTGCTGCAATTTCTAATATTGCATGCATGCTCTCATCAAATATATGCATATTGTTGGTTTCTTTTTTTCCTGGGCTATTACTGGTAATAATTGTTTTACTGAGAATCTGTAGTTGAGAGTCTTTTAGATGCTCTTTTTATTATTATTATTTTTACATTATTGCTATAAGCTAATTAAGGAGCCCACAAACCTCATTAGTTGAAAAGTGTAGTAGGTTCCCTCTAGCAGGAGATAAACTCAAGATGTCTAGGTTTATAGCTCAGTCAGAGTAGTGTCTCACATCTAGTCTATGCACAAGTGATGCTTTTATTGTTAATGTCTGATTTTTTATTTGTGTCCGATTACTGGTGCTGTATATGTAGAATTTTATTTTGATTAATCAACAACTTCTTTGTGAATTTGTAGCCTTGAAAATGCAGGAGAAGGTTCTGTTTTACCAATGCTGAGATCAGTTAGATTAACTTTGAGCCTATTATCCGAAAGAAAGTCAAGTTCACTTGTCTCCTCTTGCAATGGGGTGGACACCCAGGTTTGCTTTGTAACTCATTTACTAGGTGCATGTGTGGTGTGGAATCTGTATGGTCTGTGTCTGATAAAAAGGTCGCATGTTCTTTTGGTTGTGAAAATGCTGTGTTGTGTCTATGCTGTTTGAGACCCAAATAAAAGAAAGAAAGAAAATTCAAATGGAAACAAATACATAAAGAACATCATGGGCTTGCTTTCTTGCAAAATGTAGTAAAATTGGTTATGATTACTTTTTTTTTTTTTTTTTAATGTCCTTCAAGCATTGTTAGTATGAAATTAAGTCAGCAAACTTGGGGCCTCAACTAGTAAAAAGCATTGTTAATGGCATAAACTAAGTGATCACAGAATTTGATTTAAATTGTAAATGCAGTTAAAATTTTGCCGGCACTCATATTTGCTTATCTTGTCCAAGATTCAAATTTTATGTTTCTAATTCTCGTACTGTTTTTATGCGACTTCTATTTTGAGAATGCCTCTCTCACACACATTTACCAATTTATTTTTGTTTTATCCTGCACAATATCTCCCTAAAAAATCACCAGATATATTCATTTTTCTTTTATTGCAATTTTTATTTGAATTTTTTAATTAATACAGATGATGTGGAGTTTGGTTCGTTCTTCTTGGATCTTGCATGTCAGTTGCAACAAACGAAAGGTTGCACCCATTGCTGCACTTCTGTCCTCTGTTCTGCATCCTTCCTTGTTTGGGGATGAGACCATGCATACAGCAGAGGATGCACCTGGGCCTCTCAAGTGGGTGTGTACTCTCTCTCTTTCTATATATATTTATGTATACACACACACACACACAATAATAATTACATGTGTTTGTGAATGTACAAATGGAAAATGTTTTGTGCCACAATAATAATTACATGTGTTTGTGTATGTACAAATGGAAAATGTTTTGTGCAAATTACCTGTGACGGCTTGATTAATTGTTATATATTATCATATCTTGACAGTTAGTTGAAAAAATTCTCGAGGAAGGCACAAGAAGTCCTCGTACAATTCGTCTTGCTGCTTTACACTTAACTGGGCTTTGGCTGTCAAATCCTAGGATTATAAAGCACTACATCAAGGAGCTGAGACTTCTATCACTACATGGTTCAGGTATGTCAAGTGCTTATCCTTGTGTTTGGGATGAAATAAAACTTTAAGGCATAAAACCTGAGGGGTTTTGTTGTAGTTGCATTTGATGAGGATTTTGAAGCTGAATTAGCTGATAATCATGAGACAAGGATTGAGGTATCATTACTAGCAAAAAGCCCCGATCCTGAACTGACTGAGGTAAGTGATCTGATAATATAATTTTACGTTATCAATATATTGTTCAATGGCCACTGTCATCTACATTGAAAGGGTTTAATATTGTTTGAAAATTGTAGTTTCTTTTGAACACCTAGATTTGGACTACGAAGTCTCGCGTAAGATCTTTCTTGTTGTATAGATAACCACTTAAGCTACTGATTTTCATCTAGAAACTGATTTTGATTGTATCAGGTCAATTTCTTTTTTTATATTATTTCTTCCCCTTTGTACATGTACCATGGGGTCAAGTTAATATTTGTAGCTGTGGAAGATATAATATCCCAGTATGACTGGCTTATATCATGAATGGTATCGATAGTAGTTTTGCTCTGATCATCGTGGTTTTCAATTTATGTACATTAATAACTTCTCTAAGTTGTTCTCAAGTATAGTCTGTTATTAATTGTTGCTTTTCTCATCAGGCATTTATCAACACCGAGTTGTATGCACGCGTATCTGTTGCTGTTTTGTTTTACAAGCTAGCAGATTTAGCTGATATGGCTGGATCAACAAATCAAAATGGAGAGTGCCATGCTGCTGTGGAATCTGGAAAAATGTTTTTGCTTGAGCTTCTTGATGCTGCGGTAAATATATCTTGCAATTGGAATTGGAGGTTTTAATTTTTATTTCAACTTTAAAAAGAATCTCAGTAACCAACAAATGGTAAATGTTTACATCTTTATAGCGCAGCTTTAGATTATATAATGACAATTTTATTCTCCATTTAATCCATCCATTTATAAAAATCACTTAATTACACTTCTAATGATGACTCTGTCATCAAATAACTGTTCTTATCTTCTGGTTAGCTTTTAGTTAACCAATGGTCCACTGCTTATATGGATTGCTGGGTTAGATTGTGCTAGTTTCTTGGTGTATGCTGATTTCATTTAACTTTTTACAGTATTCTAATTTGATTCAAACTTGCTGATGTAGGTAAATGACAAGGATCTTTCAAAAGAGTTGTATAAGAAGTACAGTGCAGTGAGTATTTCTCTCTCTCTTTCTCTCTCTCTCCAAATAAATAAGGTATTTAAAAACGCCAGTCACTGGATAGCCACTTGATACAAGTGGAAAGGAGATAACAAAACTGAAAGGGAGAAACTAACAAATTTGAAAAATCAAAGCTGTTCTGAGTCTTTAGATGATACCGTAATTGAAGGAAGATTGATTTAGAAGCATAATGGAATTTTTGGTAAAATATGTAATGAGATTGACCCAAATATAATGAACATGATTTGAAGCAAAAATCATGCATGTTATCATAACCTTTTTGGCTCTCTGTTTATATGTCCACAATCTTATCATTGTTGTGAATTTCTGATCGATCATCTGTTCTTTAATTATGGCAGATTCATAGGCGCAAAATACGTGTCTGGCAAATGATATGTGTTTTGTCACGTTTTGTTTGTCGAGATATTGTCGGGCAAGTTACAGATTACTTGCATATATCCCTCTCTGTAAGTGATTTCTCATCACAATTGGACATCTCTCTAATCAATTTCAATATTCTTTTCTCATACTCGTTATGAATATTTGGCTAAGTAATACTAAATTCATGCTTTTGGTTTCTTTCTATAAGTTAGTCATCAGTTGTTTCGTGTTGTTCACACTTTAAGCATATGATATCTTACAATGCTAGGAAAATCATTTATTAATTTTTTATTTTATTTTTCTGTCATAAATGGGTATGGTAATCACGTATCAAGATGAGAAAGTGAACTAATTGATCTAATTCAAATTTTATTTAATTTGGGTATAAACGCAGCTTAAATTTTTCAAATATTTTTTCCGTGGAAGTCAAACAGTTGGTTGATTACAGTAGATTTTCACACCCTTTGTTTTGCAATGATTGCTTATTTTATTGCAGAGAAACAACTTGCCTGCTGTTCGCCAATATTTAGAGACATTTGCAATTAACATGTATTTAAAGTTTCCATCATTGGTAAGACACTTTACAGCAGTCCATGGTGAATATAGAGCCTACTATTTTATGTTTGCTGTGTTAGATTGGAAGGGATAGTGGGTTTGGCAAAATGAAAATCTGCTTCTTAATTCTTTGTTACTGGCTGCACTCACAGGTTGGAGAGCATCTAGTTCCGATATTACGAGATTATGACATGAGGCAACAGGTAAAAAATGTTTTTCATTGACTAGTTGCAGTACCTTTTTTCCTATAAAAAATATTGGATAAACCAAATAAACACATTGATAATGCAAGGGAAAAAAAAGAAATAAGTTGATCTTTATTATTCCAATAAAGATGCATGTTTCTTATCCAAAAAGAACAAAAGACATTACTTAAGAGTTTGGTCTGACTTTGTGTATGATTTACATATAATTCTAAGGTCTATAAGTGAAGAGGCTTTGTGTTATGTTACACGTCTATTAATTTTAAGACATCAAATGCAGGCACTTTCTTCTTATGTATTTGTAGCAGCTAATGTCATCCTACATGCATCTGAAGCAGTTCAGTCTAAGCATTTGGATGAACTACTTCCTCCTATAGTTCCGCTACTAACCTCACATCACCACAGTTTACGTGGTTTTACCCAGGTTATTTATTTTTACCTTCTTTTTTCGTAGATGTTTATTTGTCCTCGTTAGACTGAAAGAATACTCCACATTTTTTTTCCTTATATTTTTTAGATTTAGAATGCCTTTTCATCTATTGTTGACTCGTTCTTTGCAGTTGCTGATATACCAAGTTCTTTGCAAATTGTTTCCTCCATTGGATTCTAAAACCTATGCAACTATGCCTTTAGAGAAGAGATGCTTTGAGGATTTGAAAACATACTTGGCGAAGAACTCTGATTGTACACGGTATAAAATTCGATTCTGTTATGTGATTTTATTTTATCTTCTAGCGATGTTCCAAAGTACTCATCTGCCTGGGAAAATTAAAAAAAAAACACTTAAATTATGCATGAGAGTCTCTTCGTTTCTGGGTGCGTTCATGTGTTGTTGTGTGTACTTTAGTTCTCATGCCTATTTCTAAATGCTTTTATCATATGGTTTTGATATGTTTTTCAGCTTGCGAGCATCTATGGAGGGATATCTTGATGCCTACAATCCCACTCTCTCAATTATTCCTGCTGGAATTTTCATCAATAGGGTTGAGGTTAGAGATTAGTTAAAGTTAAACAAGTTTTACTATGTTTTTTCCTTTTATAGTTTTAAGTTTGTTTGTCATAGTTCCATTTCAGTGAGGTTCTTATACACTCCATACTTAGTTTCGTACTTGCATGATAAGATTTTCAAAAATAATGATTATACGTTTCACAGTTTTAGGCTCTTAGGAAGAGAATCGAAGATTTTGAGGCACCAGAAAACATAATATTTTTTCTATATTTTTCCTCAAATCTTGACATTTTTATTTTATAATTTTCCTCTCCCTTTTTTGTTTTTTGGCATGCATTTTGTCATTCATCCTGTGTCAATTTCATCTGGTGTTCCATGTTTGTTTAATAAAGTTTAATGCCTTATACACACACCTACACATCCACCCATTTGTTTATATACTTTGAACATGTCGGTCAAATTGATCTAACCATGTGGTTAATTAGCCACTGCTCTGAACCTCCAAATTATTCAATTATATTGTTAGTTTCTAAATAAATCTGTGTTTTTTGTGGCAACTAAGGAACTTGAGTTTGAGTGCGTGCCAAAATCCCTCATGGAGGAAGTGCTTATATTTCTAAATGTAAGCCCTCGTTCTTTTATGCTATATCATTTTCTGCGTAGTTCGTTTCTCATATTTCTTGCCACAGGACGTCAGGGAAGACCTTAGGACTTCAATGGCAAAGGATTTGGTGACTATCAGGAATGAGAGCTTAAAAACTAAGGAAGATCATAAGAGCGTGGAAATATTATCTAATGCAAATGAAGCAAATTCACTTGCAGCGGAACTTAAGGATGTAGTGTTTGATTTCCAGAAGAAGATCACTCTCTCTAAACACGAGAACAAAGAAGCTACTTCTTTCTTGGGCCACAAAGATACTTACAATCAACTTCTAGGTATGTAGAATTGTATGCAAAATGACCAATTTATTCAATAGTTGAGGTATTTGACATAGACGCATGGTCCCTTATCGATTGTGCAATTTACACTCTTACAAGCCCATCCCCACTTTTCCTTTCCTGTCTTCTTTTATACCAAAAATGAGAAATTTAAAAATTGAAATTTTTTGTCAAAGCTTGGGCTTGGTCACCGTGCCTCAAACTCAACTGTCTGCCTATTATACCTTTCAGAGGGCTTAATATCTATTTTTATTCTATTTTTTCTTTTTGCGTATTTCTTTTTTTATTTTTATTTTTTTAAAACATGCACTTGCTGTGATCTGATCCGCTATTCACATGAAAAGCAGAAATCGAAAAGGAAGATGAGCTTCTTGATCAGTTATTGCGGTCAAGAAGTCTGGCCATGGAAAGTGTCAGATCCAGTCGACAGCATTTAATCCTTGTAGCATCACTGATTGATCGCATACCTAACCTCGCTGGATTGGCACGGACATGTGAGGTGTGTTATTGAACTTAAAATATATTGTTTGTTCTTTCTTGTTTTCTCATATCTTTCCCTTGAAGGTGTCTTAAACTGCTTATTCCATTGTTTTTACCAGGTATTTCAGGCGTCGGCTTTGGCAGTTGCAGATGCCAACATTGTACATGATAAACAGTTCCAGCTCATCAGGTTTGATGCTAATTTGCTACCATCTGTTTGCTCTCTCTCTCTACTACCATCTGTTTGTACTTGCTACTGCATATGAGCTTCTACCGGGTTTTAGGTGCTCTAAGGATTCTAATTTCGTGGTGGAGTTATATTAGTTGCTTATATTCTTTGTTGAAGAATCATGCTGGTACTTCTGGCAGAGAACCTTTTTATTTGGACTTAAATAAAATAAAGTGAGATGAATCTAGATGGGTAACGAGGATAAAAACTGGGGGTATGTTGTTTAATCTGTTTATTTTTTACTTGTGATCTCTTTTGCTAATGTACTCATTTGTATTTCGTAATTGTGAAGCAAATATACTTTAAACATCTTTCTGATAAATAAACCGAATGAAATGTTTTGTTATCCAGTGTGACGGCAGAGAAGTGGGTTCCTTTTATTGAAGTCCCAGTGGATAGCATGAAGCTTTTCCTAGAGAAGAAGAAGAGAGAAGGCTTTTCAATTTTGGGATTGGAGCAAACCGCGAATAGTATACCGCTTGATCAATATAGCTTTCCTACAAAGACGGTTCGTTGCTCACAAAACTCATTTATCTACTTTCTGTAGTTAGACTATAATCGAATAATCCTGTCTTATCCAACGGCTTAAAAGATAAAAACTCAAGATTTATCCCATTTCACTCCTAACTGTTTTTTTGCTCTACTTTGGTTCTATTGCCAGGTACTTGTCCTTGGCCGTGAAAAGGAGGGGATTCCTGTAGACATCATACATATTTTGGATGCTTGCATTGAGATTCCGCAGTTGGGAGTGGTGAGATCTCTCAACGTACATGTTAGCGGCGCCATTGCTCTTTGGGAGTATACTCGGCAGCAGAGATCCCAATAGCCCTTCCAATATGAAAAGGTGCATGATTTTGTTGGCTAGAAACAATTTAGTACCATACAGAACTCAAATGCTAAACAGCTTTGCAGAGCAATTTTGATACAGATTGAAGTTATTGTTGGAGTATGAGCCAATTGATCGATTATTTGGCTTTTACCTTCAGTTAGCAAACTTTATTTTTGATGACATTTATAGAACTTGGAAACTTTGAAAATGCATTTTAATCTTATCAAAATACACAGATTCTCTCTTGGTAGAATAATTGTTCTCCATTAATCAAATTTTCTAGTGTTTGTTTTCTCACATACAGTGATGATATCTTACAGAGAAGGATGAAAAATAATAATAATAATTCAGCCATCACTACAAAAGCAAACTATAGGCCCAGTTTGGTTTGTAGTTCTAAAATAGAATTCAAAAACCAATGTTATAAAACAGGGCACTTTTAGAACACTTTACATTGTTTGGTTTTTCTTTGACTAACACAGACAAAAAAAACATTTTAAATTTAGAAAACGGAAAATAGTGTCTCAAAAACACTTGTAATTTTGCAGAAGAAAAAAAACAGGTTTTAAACACTTGCTTTCCAATTTTCTATTCAATCCTTCTTCTAGCTACATCAGCTTGTTATATGTAAGCAAAGCTTTCATCTCTTCTTTCTTAATGCAGGAAAGAGTTTCGAAAATAATACCGTCTTCTTTTTCGCCTGCAAGTGTTTTGATTAAGATTAGACAACCAAACCAAAACATGCCATTCTAAGAAACATCAGAAAATGTAATTTCCATTCCATAAAATGTTTACTAATCCTCTTACCTCTAAGCTTTTCATAATTGATTTCATCTTATTGCTTGTAGAACCATTTTTCTTCTTATTCTTCTTGTTACTCTCATTTTTAGCTTGGAGACTCGCAAAAAAGTTCGGAAGCATTAAACAGCTGCTAAGGCAGGCTGGTGTTCCTCCATCTTTTGGCCTTCTTTTAACACTGAGAGCCTACAAAAAGACCAAAATAAAAACCACACTAGCTATTACTTATGGAACTAGCATCTTTCTAAACAACAAATCTCACAAAAACTATGTTATAGTCAAACAAAACCGATAAATTTCTACGGGGATTCCTATTAAAATGTAAGAAAAAGAAGGAAGATGGTACTTGGGTTTCAGGCTGCTGTTTGTTTGAAGGATTTGACAGTGGAAGTAAGGGCGTTTGGGGCGGTGTTCTTGTAGATTCGCGAAGACGTTGAGAGTATTGAAGGAGCTCAAGTCTCCTATTAATGGATCTTTTACCATCAGCACCTTGCCTATAATGAGTTACCTCTCTCTTAACAGTGTGATGAACATGATGATGGTGGTGGTGGTGATGGTGATGATGATGATGATTTGCAACAACTCTCCTTGGCCGCTCTACATGCCTCGTCACTATCACCGCCTTCCCATTCCTGCATATTGCCTGAAATTCAAGTTACCTTCCATGTCAAGAAATATATTTTGTCAATGTCTAAGAGAGAAAAGAGAAGATCAATTTTACCATTTTGGTTTGAGTTACAAGGAAGATTGTGTTTGGTGTGAGTTTATATAACCAAGGTGGCCAAGAAGATGCAAGTCCAAACGAGAGAGGCCAAGATGATTCCCTAGTTGTGAACGAAACCAAAACCTTTTGTCTTTTTTGGTAACAATGTTTTTTCCTGATAATATAGAAATCCCATGATTTTTTTAAAGCAAATTAGAGTTTGCATTGTATTGTTATATCAAAAGTACATATCCAAAAAAATGGGCCTTTTCTACCATGTGAAGTTAAGCCGTTTATACATTTATCTCTATCCACCTCCACCTGGCAATCATATGGGCATATATATTTCACCTAAACCAAATTATACGGTTTAGAATAGTATACTACTTTTTGGTTTGGTTAGTATATAATGTCTTAAACTATAGTCAAGCCACATATAAAAGCCAAAAAGTAAAATACAAATTGAACAATTAAAAAATAGACCCTTTCAAAAAATAAATAAAAAATAGACCCTTTCAAACGACATTCATTGATAAGATTTGTGAATTTATTGAGCTAGGGATTATTAAATTAATTTGTATTAATTTATGGTATTTTTTATTACCAAAAATACCAAAATTATTAATTTTTTTTTTCTTCTTCTTCTTCTTAATCTATTTTACGATGTTTGAGGAAGTAACTACAAACAAATGATAATAAAAAATTTACAATTTGTACCTTTTTATGTGGAAGTGAAGCCGTTGTCTTGAACAGCTCGGTTAAAAATATGTATATAATTTTTGGTTTAATTCTTGTGAGGTAATGTAAGTGACCAGGATTTTGAACCTTTGTGGTTTCACTTATAGTTGGTTGAAGCAAACACAACTTTGAAATGGATAATGGAAGAGACACCCATCTATGCCTTTTGTCTATATAAAATCAAAATTAAAAATAAGATTCAAATTCCTTGAAGAATTTCTGCAAGAAAAATCAAACTTTACTTAAATTTATTATATAAAATTATAGTTCACATCTATATTTGTGAAATGGCAAGAGTAGTTCTAGAGATATCTCTTATATTGACAAATACCATTGCACAAGAAATGTAAGAAAAATAAAACGCCTCTTCATAATTCCAAAGTGTTTATTCCTATTTTTATTTCCTGCCTTTTTGCTTATTTTTAAATGGTTATGCATAGTTCAATGTAATATATGATTAAATTAATTTGCTTAACTTCTTTTCTTTATAAATCTTGATACATATGATTTCAACCTGCAGTCTATTTCAAAGGTTGAATTATTATTATTATTTTTTTAAAGGACTTGATTTAGCCTTTTAAGCAATAAACTAACAAACTTTATGAAAGTTGGCGTCGATTCTATTTGTTCATCAAATATGAAGAACTACCGCATAAAAGTTATCATACTTCCATAGTCTTGACGTTTGTATCTATATCTACACTCTTATGTAGTGAATTATTGTATTTATTTACACATTATATCTATATGATACGAAATATATTTTGAATTTAGTTATTTTTTATTTTTAAATTTGGAAAGAATTTTATATTTTATGTTATTTTTTTAATCTAAAAGAAATTTATATTTTATTGGTATGTGAAGTAAAGGATTTTGGCTAAATAATTTTTGAAAAATGATAAAAATAACTTATTTAACAATTCGAAAAATAAACTGAAATAAACCATACAATGAATTTAACGTGAAGCTAAAATATGAATGTATAAAAATAATCAAACTCAAACTACATAGTATAATTTCTAAATATATAAAATAATAAATATTCTATTCACGATTTAAGAAAGGATAAGGATCAAGGAAAAAATATTGGTTACCAAAAAAAAAGCCAAGGAAAAATCTTATTTTCCACTTGAAGAAACAAGAATAAGGATCAAAATCCTATTTTATTTTATTTATTTATTTTTGTAAAAATGAAAAATCTTTTCGACTCTGAAACTTAGAAATCTTAAAACATGGCCCTTCTGTAGTAAGCTTTTAAGTTTAACTTTCTTCTTGGCTACCAACAGTGGGATGCCCTATAAATAACTCGAGATAAAACTCATCTAGTCTCATATTTCGATTTATTATTATTATTATTATTATTGTTTTAGGCTCATTGATTCAAATGCTCTTTATAGTTTGTCGATTTTACATTTTACTTTTTGTTTAATTTTTTTTTTTTAATGTTAAAATCCATCAATATTATTGTTGTATTTCTTTTCAAACGTATCCCTAATTTTTGGTACACTTTATGTTCATAAAATAAGGATTTAATAATTAAAAATTTTAAATAAAAAGAAAATGCAAAATGGGACAAACAATTTGTAGAGTTTGACCCAATTAATCTTCTTTTCTTTTTTTTCTTTCTTTCTTTATTTATTTATTTATAAAAAGGATTTATTTTATATAAAGTTACTTAATGATTTTTTTTTAATAATTTTTTGACAATAGATTTTATTTTTTATTATTTTTTGATAATGAAAGTTATTTTTTGCAACATTGTTAACTCATAAAATGGAACGCGAATTGTTTTTTAAAAATTATGTATCATAAAATGGACGAATTGTGAAACGTGAGATTCATTTAATATTTTAACTGCTCACAAATTGTATTGTATTGAATTTAATGAAATATATTTATATAATATATAAAACATATAAATATTTAATTATAAAACATCATAATACAATTCTTCAATTACCTCGACATTCTTCAATGCATGGGGTGAGTGATTCTTATTGTTGGCACTTTGAGAACAAAGGTGTTTATATGGTCAAATCAGCTTATAGGCTTGGGATTGATGAACTTTCAAGGTATCATCCTGCTCCCTCTAATCCTACTATGATAGCATGGTGAAACGGTCTA
>WUAT03275920.1:0-11011 GCA_010015005.3 Ulmus americana | reverse complement strand
GAAGAAATTACACCGTATATCCTCTTTTACTTAATCAATTACATTTGTACTTTTTTAAAAGTTATTACATTTGTATTTTTTTTTGTGTAAAATATATTCTCACCTTTTTATATTGAGGATTATCTATCATAGTTCTTAATTTTTTTTTCTTTTTATTTTTTATTTTTATAGAAGAGTAAAATATATTAAAAAAAAAAAAGTGACATTTCTAATGGACCTAAAACAAGGGTATAAATGTTTTGATGCCTCAATTTAGGGGCATTCCTGTAGTTCCCCCGAACTCCCAGGCGACATTGACGATTCAATCCCGATCGGCCCCACAGGACCAGTGCAGGCGATTGGCATCTCGAGCGGTCCCAAAGCATTTTGTTTTAATTTTTTATATTACATTTTTTCCTAATTAGTTAAATATGATAATTTTAAAATTAGAGATATTTTTATCAAAATATCATTTACTCGATCAAACAAAATAATATTTATTTCATAATTAATTCCAAAGTAGAATATACTTCAGCTAACGCAATTAGCTAAAGCCTATTTTATCACATGGGCCCTGACTGCAAGTCCTAACTGCCCGGCGGTCTGTACCCAGACAATCCCACATGTCTAGTCTAGACTCGAGCGACCCCACATGACCAATCCAGGGGTTGGCAGTCCAATCCCGAACAGCCCGAAGTATTTTATTTTAATTTTTTAAATTACATTTTTTCTTAATTAATTAAATATGACAATTTTAAAATTAAAGGTATTTTTCATTCCATTTCATACTCAACTACAGAATCATACATATTCAATAATACCATTCTATTCTATTATCATTCTAGTCTATTTCATTCCGACCAAACACCACCAACCTCCAAAGTTTCGCACATATTCTCACCCAAACTATGCATATAACACAACTCAACGATGACGCCGTAGGTATTATCATACCTCGACAAAACCCAGAGGCATGGAAAAACTTTTGCATCTGCTGAAAATATCAATCTCAGAATGAGAAAAGAGGGTTCCAAAATACAAAAAATTATCAAGTAAATCTGCCCGGAGAGGCGAAATATCGCACTCTTCACTGAGTCAGGACATAACAAAGATCAAGGACAAAATCTACCCAAAAGAGTGAAGAACCAGAGCAGAAACAAGCAACAAAAAACTTCTCTAGGCTGCTGTGACATGTTTCCAGCATATGTATACAAAATTTTGGAGAAACCTCCGCGATCCATATTTCAAAGAACTCATATCCACAAGTGCTCTCGCCGGTATTCACGAACAATGACGGGCACACTGGTTGGTGGCACCTGAAAGAAGCTTAACATTAGATATCATACAATGTGTAAGCTATAAAACTAACTTCCCGGAACAAACATATAAAATAGTAAGGCAAACAAATGTAAGTTTATCTCTTCACCATGACCAAGATTGACACCGTGGAGATAGTAAACTCGCAAGTTCTAAGGGTCCGAGGTTACACCCCCATCCGACTCCCCCAAACCCCATCACAAATTGATAAACATGGAACTTACCATGCCATAATCCGTGATTATCATTGAAATGTAATCTGAAGGTGTTACATCATACCTGTATGAAAGTTCAATACAGGACTGATCAGTCAATAAGTTCAAATATATTATATATTGCAAAAATCATCAAAACATACATAAGATTCATAATTTGCAAATTTTCACGAGTGGCACATTCATTCAAATAATTGATGTTCTCTCCACCAGGAACCTTGGAGATGGCATCAGGGTCACCTGGAAAAAATGGAACAGCTAGTTGAGCCATCGTCAAATAATAGAGCACAAGGAACTATTGGATATGAGATATTGGAAGAATCTACTGAACTACTATGAGGAGTGCATACCAAGCTCATTAGAGCAAATGGAATCAAGTTGCACCCTTTCGTGAAATTTATATGCCTCACAACAAACTAATACTGGTACACGGAACGCATGAGCAACCATAGCAACAGATGCAGTCCCAACCCTTGAGTACACTGTTCCATTCGACAACACTGATGACGCTCCCAGGAAAACCCGAGTAACTTCATGCATGATATAAGATAGAGCATTTATATGAGTATAAGTACAGCTAAGGCCCTGTCCCACCAACCTACGGAGTAACAATTGACCTTCAAGTTTTGGACGAGAGTCCACTACTACAACTCTAAACTGTTTTCCAAGCTCATGAGCATGTAATAGTATCATTTCAACAACAGAAGATGACCCATATACAAGAAGAACATCTCCATCCCTGATTTTGGTAACAGCATGTTTGACTATCACCTTGTCAGCAAGTATGATTTTCTCACTAATGAAACGATCAATATCTGATTGAAGAGATGCTTTTGCTTCAGACTCAGTCATAGTCAGAGGTAGCTTAGCAATTCGGTTTTTGAGAAACCTGATTGCATTACCCATACTGATCGAAAGGGGCCTGCACTCAATAAGAAATGATACGTAACTGCTTATTTTTGCAGTCAAATCTCGACTGAGAGTTTTCTCAGCTGGTGTAGAATAGTCTTTAATGGCCTCCTGAAATGCTTGAAGCATTGCCATACAACGAGCATTGCCCCCAGATATATCTCCTGATAAATACTGTAATCCAACCTGCCATCAAAATGAAAGGTCATTTTAGAGAAGCATCTCTTTTACTGAATAATCTCAACGATTTGAGCAAATAATAACCACTGAAAGTCATCTAGCAATGACATAAGCCACCTATTTAGGTCCTGAAAGGAATGCATAACGTTGAAAATGGGGGTAACTGATGTCGCAAACTTGGCAAAACTAATGATGTTATCTTATAGATTACTAAATTACTGAAGTTTAACATTCAAGCATATGACCAGGGTACATATCATACTGTGACGAGAAAAAATACCATTTGAGTACCTTGTAAACAGCAGGATGCATGGGATCAAGTTGGAAAAATTTTGATTCAAGATCAGGAAGCTGAGTTCCATGTTCGTACTGAGGCAAATGCCTGAACAACTCAACTCTGTTTCTAGCTTCAGTTTGTTTCATTACCGAACGCCGTTTTGCCTTCTCAACCCGGCTCTTATCATCATATTGCATGCGAGGTTGAGGGACATCTTTCTTTCTATCCTTTTCTGGTGGACGATCAGCAACCTTCTTTTCAGAAGCTGCAACTGAAACGTTGTCATGCTTTTGTGAAGGGGCCCTGACAGCTTTAGCTGGTTTTGCATTTGCTGAAGTAACTGCAGCCATGGCAGCAGCAGATGGCTTGCTTCCTTCCGCTGATAATACGAAGGAATTGAAAAATTACACATAATGATAACAATCACATAGCCAATCCATTATCAAACATAACTTTATAATTGCAATAAAACAGCAGAGAAGACATATACACCTTTAGCAGCAGCTTTTGCAGCTCGTTGAGCCTCTTGAAGGGCTCGCCTTTCTGCCTTCGTGGTTTTCTCTTTTACAGGCTTTGCAGGTCGAGCATTTTGCAGTTCAATGGATGCTCCTCCATCTTTTTCTGCATTTGGGGTAATAAAATGGTCAATTCCTAAAATAATAAAGCCACTAGTTGACATATTAAAAATTAAAACTTTCTATCTTCTCGAATCACAATCAACGGTTAATGGGCATGTCAACTTTACTTCGAAAATACGCAATTAGGAATAACTTTTTATCTGGCTCTTTGAGATTACTGAAAAACTAGAAGCTACAAGAAAAAGTCTCCATCTTTACACTCCTAATTCAACAAGACGTCATAGTTCTTTTGTTGTAACTTGATCAAACGAATCAAACCATCCGTAGTGAGGCTTCTGCTAATTCTAATCCAACACCCTCAACCCAATTGTTCAAAATTAGAAGCCAACAACTTTCTCGGACATCAAACAAGGCTCCTACTTAAATCCAAGAACCCCATCTCCTCAAACTCGCATATTAAAACTAAGAAATTCGATTGATTTCGAGAAAGAAACAAACTTCAAGGAGAGAAATTTTAGAGAAAAACAAAAAACAATCAAGAAATAGAGATCATGCTTACCAGCTATACCGGGAGGCATATTGACAATGGAAACGGTCGTTAACCCACTCGCCGGAACGCTACTCGCCTTCACAGCCGTCAGATCGAACCCTCCACCAGGAAACGACGACGCACCTTGAGCTCCCGAAGCTCTCCCAGAATTACCCCTCGCCGCTCGACCAGGCGACACCGCCACTGCGTCAGAGAATTCGCCATGACCCACCAACATCCTCCCCGTGTACGAAGACGAAGCCGTCGGGGAAGTGGCGGGGAAGTAGTCCCCGGGGGTATAGCTGCCGGCGCCGATCGATTCTCGCCGGAGAGGGGAAGCAGGAGGCGGAGCTAAGGGAGCCGGACGATTCTCGCATGTGTGACGTGGAGGGGGGATCATCACCGGAGAAAGGGAATTCCCGGAGGGGGAGAGGTCGGCAATCGGAAGGGAAGAAGAGGACGGCGATAAGGGCTCCGTCTGGCCCGAATTGGACCGGTCGGGCGGGGCGAAGAACCCGACTTGGCGAATTTTTGGGTCGATCAACGTTCGTGGGTTCCGGCGAGAATCCATTGCAGGGAGCGAGAATGTTGCGGATTTTAGCGTTTTAGGGTTTGGAGGAAATGGGGAATTAATGTCACTCCATTATAGAATCGGAAACTCTCCTCCGACGAGTGATTGGTTGGTAGGAAAATTTTAAAGTAACTTACGCTGGTTTTCTCGGAATATTTTAGTGGGGTTTGGACTTGGGATAGCTGGAGAGAAAAAAAAAGAAACTTAAAAAACCTGAGGAAAAAAGCAGAAAACCAATGAGACTGCAGCTTTTTGTCTTTTCTCTATCTTTTTCTATTCATAAATCATAATCATAATTTTCCAACATTAATTAACTAATTAGTCGATCTCATTCTGAATTCCTTTTTATTTATATATTACTTTACATGTCAATCCGTTTATACTTCATACTTCGTTGTAACTTTCAACTTTAGCATTATCTAATGGAATTTCTAGTTTGTATTAAGCCGCTTCTTTTTTATCCGTTGTTTTTCATTTTTGACTTAATTTAGATTGCGAAATAAAATTAAAATGAAATAATGAAAAGATATCTATGATTATTTTTGAACCGTTATTGCTTCTGATTCTTCTTTTATTTTTAATTTTTCAAAGGAAGTTCTTTCTTCTTTTCAAAGAGATGGTTTTTTAGTCTATTTATTTATGTATTATTTTTTATGTTTATTTGTCGAATGTTATTCCGAGACTCAACATTATGTGTTGGTATGAGTCATGTGTCCTTTTCAAGTCGAGACTGAGGCGAGTGAATTCTTCTAAACTCTAATTTAGAATTGTTTAAATTGCGAATTTGGGTTACATGATGTTGTTTTCAGGCATCGTGGTTGCTCTCATAAAAAGGTGAGTGGATTCTTCTAGACTCTAATTTGGAATTGTGCAAATTACGAATTTGCGTTACATGATGTTGTCTTAGGGCATCGCGGTTACTCTCATAAAGAGTTGGCTTGCTAATGACAATTTACAACAAAATATTGGTATTTCGTTCGGTTCGGCTTAGAACTACATTAGTATTAAATAGTTATTTATAGTCGGAACTCATTTTCAACTAACAACTATATTAGTGTTAAATAACTATCTATAGTCGGAACTCATTTTCGTGTCATTAATTGAGCTAAAATTTACTTCCACGCCAAGTATTGTAAGGTCTTGCTATATATTGAGTTATGATACCGCCACCGCCGTACCCGGATAAGCAGTTGTATATACTGACTTTTGGATCATTCTTCAACCTAGTGTCTTGTGACTTTCTTAATAAAATTTCTAATTTAACAAAAAAAAAAAAAAATGGTGGGTAGGAAATTCTGTGCTCATTTTGATGGTTAAGAAGGATTATGCCTATCACTTCAGGCATCTATTGATCTATCCAGTAAGTCAAAGCATCAATGGGAGCAGTTGTGACTACTTTATTCTGCTACCAGTAGCCACAAGAAGATGGATGATGACAACTATTGTTCTTCACATTTTTAAAGTACAAGATTTAATTGTTTATCCCAAAATATAAAGTATACGATTCAAACTCACCCAACTTAATCACCAAACTTCAATTATTGTATAATGGATCTTCTAGATGAAGACAACGTGTCTTATATTTGATTAGATTGGTTTGGATTATAGTGTACCAGAGAGCAAAGCTACTATAACACGAAATGGACACCTTAGAATTCAGAAGAACCACCGAACCAGAATTGGGAACGAGAAATTAGATGATACCCAAGCCATCTATACTGACAAAGACCACATAACACAACACAAAGCTGTTTCGTTTTGAGGAAAATACAATGTTATAATGACAGTCACATCCTAAGAAAAATCCTTAATTTGTAGATCCATGAATTACAATCCAGAGCTGATTGAATTCTTTAGATGAAATAACAGGAGTATGCGATTCAAATAAAGCTTGGGCAGACTGGACCCTTTGAGATCCCAAGGCGAACTTCCATTCCATGATGCATGTCGACGGGCCGGGCGGTTACTGATTCGCGAGGGTCTGCAAGCAGCACCAAGTGAAATTATAAATAGCAAAATCTAAATGTCAAAAAGTAGAATTTTATGGAGGATAGAAGGGCATCCATGTCAAAATGCATTAAAGTAGAAGAATAATTTTTTTCAACAAGAGTATCATTAGGGTGGTTTATGGACAGTTTATTTACCATTCAGATAATCTTCAAAACCAAAGTTGTCCAAGTTTCCAGTCAGCGCTTCCAAACCCAACATTGAAGAAGGAATTGCTCCAGGAGGCCTCTGAAATCTGCAATTCATTAAAGGAAATGCAACCAAAACTATGTTCAAGTTTACACTCAAGTAAAACCTCAAATAAAGATATTTCAGTCTCAAGTTCATTATAATTCGTTCAGTAGGGGTGGCAATTTGGGTCATGACAAAATGACACGACTCGAACTCGACACGAATTTAACAGGTTAGAGTTGATGTTTTGAGGTAGAGGGTCAAAATGTTTGATACGAATTTTTTTTAGATCGGGTTAGGGTTGACCCATGTGACACGAAACTGACACGGAATTAACTCGTTTATATACTGTATATGATTAAAATTATTAATAAAAAATTACACTAAAATAGAAAGAAAATTCCTTAAAACAAAACATGGCATAATTTATTGACACTTGAGAATTAATTAATTATAATTTTAGTGAAGAACGAAGAACTTTGTTCATTGTGTTGATATTTTGTGATAAACTATTTAACTCTCTTTATTTATTTTTATGTAGTGTAGAGAGTCAAATGAGTTGAAGTCAAATAGATCAAATATGTTAGACTAGTTTGACGACCAATATATATTGCGGGTCGGGTCAACACAATAACACAACGGTCGGGTTAGGGTTGAGATTTCTTGGCACGAAACATAAATGGGTTGGGTTAGAATTGACCAACTAGACCCACCATGACCCAACACAAAACACGACCCGCGAAACGAATTGCTACCCCGATCCTTCATCAGTCACAAAAAAAGGAATTTCCATGTGGCATGTGCTTAGGCAAAGCAAGTGCATAAAGCTTAGTCCTTAAGAACTTGAATCAAGCTCTAAACAATTAATGATTTAAGCTATCAGAAAAATCCAAGCTGGTCTTACAAAAAGGCAAATCGATCATCTATAGAAGGATCAAAGGATGTTATAATCAGGAGTGGACGCTCAAAATTACTAACTCACTAACAAGTAAAAAGATCTATCATCTCTGGACCACCCTTCAAAAGATGCTTATAAAAGCATGCATTCTGCCTCATTAGGAAATGGGGCTATATCTACTGAGTTCCAGAAAGCAAGGATCCTAAAACAGCTACCAAAATTGCTTCTCAAATACTTAAATCTTGGTGCTTGTAACAAAATAAGAGAAACTTTTTAGCAGTTTTTGGTGCAGTGTAATCTCTTTGTTCTAGATATTCCACTGATTAGTTGCACACAGAGAGCTAAGAAGTATTCAGTCACATAACTACCAAGAATAGCAAAGAGACACAACTCAAATACCCCAAAAGGTGACTCTTTAAAATGCCATCTTACATGACTCTCAGTTGTGCTCAATACAGACTTGTGAGACAGCCATCATCTCCTTTAAATCTAAGGAACTTTAACTTTAACTCTCAAACTGAGGTTCAAGTACAAATTATGTGCCTTAATTGGGGACAATAAAGACCTATGCACCTTAATTTTGCTAAACGCTTCCTAAATGGTGGAAACATTATAATGATCATCCTTCTGCAAGTTAACTGAGTTACTAAAATCCTGAAAACTCAAGCATAACAAAATTACAACACATAACCCCCACTCAAACTGACTGATAACTACAAGACCAGAATGTCAACACCAACAAACAAGAATTCACTAGTTAAGCGAACATAACTGAGCCTAAAATAAAATGATCTCTGAAATGATAACTAACTCTAGAAGAAACAATTCCCAGTGCTAAAACAAAAGGGGAAAAAAATAGAATCCACATGACCATACACAATTTTCTTTTTCACCATCACATTAAGGATGATTAAACCATACAACATTATATTTCCAAGGAGTTTCCTATTCAAGAAGAAACAAAAAATCTGAAAACCGGCATACCGTGAAAGAATTTGCCTGTCAAGGTCCATCTTCAGGGGAAAAGCACTCCCGTATGTGTGTGCCAAGATTTTCCTCTTCATTTCCTCTTCTGTTCTCCTTGACTAAAGCAAAATCAACAATAAATTTAATTTAATCAGAGAACCAAACAAAGCAAACTGAATTACACAAATTGATAAAAGAAGACAAATTTCATGTCTCGTAAAAAAAAAGAAATCTAATGTGTGAGCAAAACAGCTTCAGAATCATCAATTCGGTCCAAAAGCCTAAAAATTGACAAGACGACGTAAAATAGCAACGCTAATTCCACTTAGGGCAAAACTCGTATTTCAATCAAATCAAAAGGCTAAAACTTCAAGCTAAACTTTCTATTGGAAATTTTCTCAAATTTTCACGGAAGCCAAACAGAGCACGATCAACAGAAAATTGAAGCCAAATGAAACAAAAATAGGAGAAAGAGAGAGTAAGTCACCGATTGGTAAGAGGATTCGAGGGGATGAGATCCAACGATGTCGCTCTTAACACCTTGAAGTCCAAATCGAAGAGCATCGTTCTGTACTCCTCCGATCTCGTGAGCTATGGTCTTCGCCTCCATTTCTACTCGTCTCCTTCGTCCTCCTCTTCGCTACAGATAATTTCTCAGAAACTTTGTGGGCAAGGCAAGAGAAGCTAAACTCTGAATGCGTAAAGTCCCTACTGTACCGTGTCGAATTAATAGGGAGGGATTTGAAAGTGTTCGATACGACGTCGTTGCTTTCTTATTTATTGGGCTTATTGAGGAGGGCTTAGTCAAAACTCGATGGGCTTTTTTAGTTGGATCCAGTATTTGGACCCAAGGGCTCATAGTATTCTTATATTGGGCCTGGTATTTATTTGGGATGCCCATAACTTTCCCACTGACATCTACATGATGGCCCTTTTTTTTTTTGTTGAGGTTGTAACATTTTTATCTCCATTTAAAAATCATTACAAAAGTATAACTCTTCTACTTTTCTACTAAAAATGTCCATGAACAAAGTAAATCATTACAATAAAAAAATTCATTGATGTAGTTCAATGTATTAACTACAGGGGTAAAAATATATTTTTAACAAAAAAATGTTCTATAAATGTAATAGTTTTTGTTTGAAAGTAAAAATAATATGGGTTGTTAAATTAGGGAACGAAGAGTAGTTTCCTCATATGTATTATTTTATTCCAAAGTCCATAATGGTATTTTTATGTGGCTAATAATTTTCCCTCCAATTCTGCAACTAAAATGTTCAATCGGCTTGTTCAATTGTCAATTCTTCTTTTTCTTTGTTTTCTCTTCCGTAAATGATCATAATGGAAATTGCAATGAATGAAACCAAGAATGAGGAAATTGTGCACTTAATCAGCCATACTCTACCTTGATTTTAGTTTCTTCAAACACGCACTACACCAAAAAAGCCATTTGTAGTGGTGGTTCGCGAACTGCCGCATATGCAACTGTCACTAAAAGTCTCCAATTTTAGAACAACCACTAATTTAAATTTTTAGTGGTGGTTTTGAATATCAACCTCCACTTAAAATACGTGTGAATTGCGCATTTTTAGCGATGATTCAATTATAAAACTGCCACTAAAAAATTTGGTTTTTTTTTAATATATATATATATATATATAATAATAATAATAATAATAATAATAATAAAAAGACTAACACTACAACAAAATTATCATTTTGCAATAGATTATAGGTGACAGTTTACAAAACCCGCCATGTACTGAAATACGGACAAATTAGGCGGCAATTAGTAATTAAAATCGCCGGCTAAAGTATTAAAATGATTTAGAAGGCATATTTTAGCTATAACTACCGCCTAAACTAATACTTTAGAAGATCGTTTTTAGCTATAAATTACATTTTGGTACCCTCTAGATGTCGTGATGTTCGATTTGGACCTTAAACTTTGGAGGGGTTCATCAGGGTATCTTGACGTTTATTTTATGTTCATCCTACTACCTTATATTGTTCATATTTTTTTTAAATCCTGATTTTACCCTCAATTACCTTAAACTTTTAAATAAGGGAAATTTTTGTACAAGTACCCTCTAGATGTCGTGATGTTCAATTTGGACCCCCTCAACTTTAGAGGGATTCATTTGGGTACCTTATATTTTTACGTAATAGTGCATGTGTACCTTTTACTGTTCATACTTTTTTGAAATTCTAAGTTTACTCTTCATTTTATTAATAAAACTATTTAAATAAATAATTAAAAAAAAAAGCCTAATCAATCCCTAAAAGTAAATCCTGAAACCTAAAACTTAAACCAATTCACCCCAAATTCACTCACATCGTCTCTCCTTCCCCCCAATCTCTAGCCACCCCCCACCCACAACCCCCCCGCCCCCACACCACCCCCCCACCCTCCC
>WUAT03275809.1:0-11013 GCA_010015005.3 Ulmus americana | reverse complement strand
TTTCTTTCTCAGATTATGAAAATAGAAAAGACTCACATAATCATACTCAAGCTAATATGACTGATACGTTCACAATGGCACTAGATTACCTCAAGTTTTGAATGAAATTCCAAGTAATTATTTTACATCTTTTAAGCCTCTGGTTCGAATATTTGGGCATAGTTTGCCATGTTTGTTGTCTCGAGACTTTGGAAATAATTATAAAAATATAGTTGTATTTAAGTTTTAATTAGGAAATATAAGCTAAAATTGGCTTCGTTCCTTTTAGAGAAAAATATTATTGGTGGCCACAAATTTGTGAATTTTAGTATCATTATAGCCAATGTATAATATGTGATCAAAAATACAATTTTGGTTATTTTGTTCCGTAATAAAAAAAAAGTTAGATTTGTTCACTTAATCAAATACAAAACTAATAAAACAATTTTCACTTCAATCGTAGTTTTGATTTGTTGCCAGTAGATGTTTAAAATTTAGTGAAAAAAATGACGCGAAAACTACTTCTATTGGTGCGTGTGGCTATTACAATGATCTATTCTAGTTGATTTTTTGGGCTATAGAATGGTCAAATATGATCATTTGTTACCACTCTTCGTAAAAAAGACTATTAGTAATGACACAAAAATCACAAGTTAGTGACCATGAACAAAATTATCCCTTCTTTTTATTATTTTGTAATATTCTATTTTGATGATTTGAATCATGAACAAAATTATCCCTTCTTTTTATTATTTTGTAATATTCTATTTTGATGATTTGAATCACGAGCTACGTTTCACGGTATTCAAATCATGTACTTATTTAAATCATAATTCAAATCATCACAATACAAATTCTATGTAATTTACTTTTCAAATCACAAAAAGAGAACCCATTATTTTGTATATTTATTATTGCCGGGTTCGAAAAGTGTCAAAATAGTAGAAAGTATGCCGGATAAAAAATGGATCAAAGATTCAAAATGATAATTCTTCACGGGGGAATTGAAAATAGAAACAGCCAATAAGCTGATGCTGAGCTCATTGCTTCATTTTGAGTTATAGCACAAGAGACAACAACGAATGAGTAATTTTTATAAAATGTCAAAATATCAAAATATAAAAGAGCGGTTATCATATTACACTAAAAAAAACACAAACAAAAAATGACCCGTCTGGTTTTCTCAGTAAAACAGAGCATGATAATTTGCGACAAGCCGCAAGTATTGTCACAATTCTAGCAACTAAGATCTTCGAAAGAAAATTAGAGTGTTCATGCGCTGTATCGACCTCCTTTTGCAGACCTTTCTCTTCTAGAATCATCCTGCGATGCAATAATAAAAGCAGTGAGATATTGGGAAGAAAGAGTGACAATGGAAATCAGAGAATAACAATGAATTTAAGTTTACATGGAAGCTGTAAAAGATCTTGTCGGTGACATCAATTATCTCCTTCCACTTCCTTCCGATGCTCATCTACACAAGAAGATACCAAATGATATTTAGGCACATGAAACTAATTTCGAATTTTGAAACATAAGATAGTTGCAGAAAAGAACACACATCTTTCTTAGCAAGTTAGTCAAAAAGTTGAGCCACCAAGGATTTTGATAATTATACAATTTTCGGTCAGTATCCTGAGCTTCAGTCTATTTTGATTTAATGTCATGACTTGTCAAACCATCGTGGAATGTTACAATCACTTTAGTTTAGTGCGGCTTAAGCCTTGATGATACCTAGTGAACATTGTGCCTCCTTGCCGAGGCTTAGGCCTCGAGGCAAGCGAGGCTAAGGTCTTGAGGTTATAGTAATATCAAAGTTGAGATTGAAGCATGAATTAGTCAGTGATTGAGATGAATCATTGTTTAAAAAAATAGCTGAGAAAATCTCACTCAGAAAAAAGAGAAATAAAACCAACCAAAAACATTAACATGTTCACAGATTGACTTGAAAGATAACAAACCTGAACAGCCTCATTTGCAGCTGTCTTGGTCCATAGAGCAAGCTTATCTTGTCTCTGTCGCACACTCGCAACCACACCACAAATCTCATCAGCCTCATCAAATTGTTCTCCGATCAATGCCATCAACTGCCAAACGAAATTTAAAGCCCAGTACTAATATTAGCTTAGTTATCTTATTCTAACAAGAACCCAAGTTCTACATCAAGGAAAAGATATAGGGAACAGAAAGATATTTACAGTTTCTAACCACATTGCATCAAGGTTGGATTTTCTGCTGCTGGTGACGGTCCATTTGCCTCCACTAGCACACTCGGGGTCTTCCCACTTGGGTTCAACTCCAGCTTTGAACAAATGGAAATCTGCATTAGCAGGCAACTTGCCGGGCTTGAATATCTGATCATACAAACTGCAGAAAAATTTGACATCTTAAGTTCACTATTAAGAATCAGAATATAGAGAGTGTCCAATTAAGTAACATGATAACATCAACCCTATTTAACTTTCGAAAAACCATAGCTCTATGTATTACCAGATACGAAGAAGATAAACACTCAGAATATAGCAGAAGCAAAACAACACAATAACTGGGGAACTTATTTTTGGACGTTTCAATATATATATATATATATATATCAAAACAGCATAGCAGAGAAAAAAATCATATATAGATTCTTCAAGCTATCGCCTTTTTGAAAGGAAACCTAATTCTAACCATTTTTTCTATGCAGAGGCTATACCAAAATTTTGAATGGAAAAGGATCAATGAAGTCCACTATAGTTTAAACTTTTTGTATTAAAATCCCTATTGTTTGGAATATATCACCTAATTTTATTGGATTTGGAAAATTTTGCAAATTGATCCTGTCTCTACATCTTCTCAGCCAACACTAAGAGGTTAAAAAACAATGATGCCAGTATTTTAGTTCTTAATTCTTATATTAATATAAACTAAGGCAAAAAATTTACAATCATAGTATACCAAACGAGGCATAAACGAGCTATCTTGGCCATTTAGGGCTTAATTAACTGAAAAACAGACATTTCAAATCCAAAAATTGAAGAAGATATACATTAAACAACAAGAATTTTCTTACAAAAATTACTGACCCTTCCAATTAAGAAGTTTCGAAAAGAAAAAAAAATTCAAACTTGCTGCAAAATCACTTCCTTTACCCCAAAATTAAACCAAATCAGATAACTAAACAGCTAAAAAGAGAGATCGATTCAAACCCAGATAAGAAAACAAGCTCCCAAATCTAACACACACAATCAAAAGCAAAACCCAACAAAACAACAATTGAAGGGCATCAAGAAGAAAAGAGAGATGGGCAAAGGTTATCTACCACCAAAACTCTTCGACAGTT
This sequence comes from Ulmus americana, assembly GCA_010015005.3. NCBI lineage: Eukaryota > Viridiplantae > Streptophyta > Magnoliopsida > Rosales > Ulmaceae > Ulmus > Ulmus americana. The sequence continues at coordinate 7,709 of WUAT03275809.1, read as the reverse complement.
TCGAAAGTGTAGACGTTGCGAAGGGAGGTTCCCCAGGCGGCGCCTTGCTTGGGCTTCGATTGGTTATCGAACCAAAACGTCCATTTCCTCTCCAACTTGTGTGGGCCTGCCTGGTTCTTCGTCTCCGCCGGCGCGATATCGATTTCCGCAACAGCGGCAGCTATCTCAGTCGCCATTTTTGTTCTCTCTTTGGTGGTGGATCGATAGGCAGCTCAGGAAATGGAAAAGGTCTTTGTTTGGGCGGTTTCTGGTTCTAGGTCTGTTTTGTTGTAAAACGCAACAGGGATGTTGTCGTATGGGTCAATGGACTTGGGCTACGACAATTGGGTGGGAGGACTTGTATTGGGCTTGGGAAGAGAATCATGGCCTGTATAAATGAGCATATATTGAGGAAATTACACCCTATACCCCTTTTTCCCTAACCAATTACATTTACACTCTTTTAAAAGTCATAATATCTATACCCCATTTTTGTAGTGTAAAATACTTTTTTACCTTTCTATATTCAAAGTTATTTATCTTAGTTTATAATTTTTTTTGTAATTTGTCATTTAATAGAGGGGTAAAATAAGTAAAAAAGTGGCACATATGTAATGAATGAAAAACAAGGGCATAAATGTTTTGATGCCTCATTTTAGGGGCATTCCTGTAGTTCCCTCTTGTTTGGGAGGCTTCTTCGACAGCCCATTTTTGTTCAGTCCTACGAAACGTTTCCCAATAATATCATATTCCACTGCCTTACATTCTAAGAAATTGAATATCGTTTTCTACACAGTCTTTTATACTTAAAATATTTTCTCTCACCGCCTTTTATTCTTGGAAATATCATCTTCATTGTCTTTCTTCCTCATAAAAAACTCGATTCCACCACCTTAACAATACCATTTTCAAGAGAGCCCATTTATATCAAATTGGAGAGGTCAGAAAGTGGTAAGTTGGAACCTCTATTTTCCATTTATTTCTTGTATCTAGTGCTCCATTTCATCCCAATTGAGAATTGTTTTAAGACATTTTTGGTAACAAAATATTTTTTTTAATTGTCTAATTTAAATCTCTACTTGAAATATATTTTTACGCACAAGTTAAGGACTTTGAAGAATCAAGTATCCAGTTGTAATAGTGATGTCGAAGAACATAAACTTTTTTTTTTTGTTCAAACCAAAATTTGATGGTAACTATCCTTTAATTTTTTTATGAAAATTGAAAATTATTTAGTTTGAATAAAATATTTTTGTTATCTAAAAACCCTAATTAACTTTCATGTATAGTATTGTAAGATTCAAGTTGAATTAGCAATATAGTGGAAGGAAATTATTGTACGTTAACCCAAATTACAAATGGGAGTTGATAGTCCCTTTGAAGGGTGCTTAATTTGTGAAGGAATTGGTTAATTCATCCCCTTAAGCATTACCAAACAAAGGCTTAAAAAAATAAGCCAATCCAATGCTATAGTCTAGGGTGTTCATAATTCCAAACAAACTAACAAAACCAATAAAACCAAATTGAATCATGCGATTTGGTTCAATATTTTATATTTACTTGTGCCGGTGTGGAACTTTTTTATTTTTTATTTTAATCGGTTAGTTTTAGTATGAATTTTTACATTCATAACTGAATCAAGCCATTATTATTTAAAAATAATTATATATATACATATATATATTATTGTTTATAAAATATTTTTAATGTTATTGCATCCTAAAAAATTTTAAAATTTTAAATATAAAATTAATTAATTAATAAATCAAAATTCTTTAAACAAAATATTTACTAAAATTTCTAATATTGATACAGAAAAACGAGTGTGTCAATGCAAATGTGTAATTTGTTGCTCAAACACAAGAAATTAACATGTGAGACTAATTTTTTTATCAGATTTTTTATTTAACGTATCAATCATACCGATTATACCAAACCAAACATGTATAATTTTGCTTGGTTTGGTTTTCCCATAACAGTTTCTATCGAACCAATCTACCAACTAATTTGATTTAGATAAGAATTTTATCAAACCGAAACAAACCGACCGCGGTCATTGCTACTATAGTGCTTCAAATGGAGCCAAAGTATACAAATTATGTAGCATTATACACAGTATGCTCTAGTATAATGCTCTAGAATTTATGTTTTATCCAACTTTCTAAAAGGGGGAAAAATAAATAATCATTCAATACTACACTACTAGAAAAAAGGCATTTCATATCACCAAAAATGTGTTATCCAAATTATACGATAACACTTTTTGTCATGTTAAGAAAAGTAGTATTATTGTATCTCGGAGCCTTTTACATAACACTTTTTTCGTGTTATAACATAGATGTTATAATATAATATAACACTTTTATTGTATTATATTATGATTTTTATATCAAGAAAAAAGATTTATTATTGACATTTTAAATAACACATTTTTTTAAGTTATGAAAATTGTTATAATATAATTTACGATAACATGTTTTAGGTATTATATAATAATTTTTATATCAGTAAAATAAACTTATAATTAACAGTTTACATAACAATTTTTCTCTTTTATAATATAATATATGATAACACATTTTTACATATTATATTACTAGAATACTTACAAAATCTAAGAAAGAATCAAATCTTTGATCCTTGAAGCTAAACAAGATAAAAGGAAGAAGAAAAAAAATAATATAAATAAATTTTATTAATTATTCAAATGAAATTACAAGTATTTAATTGGCTAATCTAGCTTTACAAACAATTGAAATCTACCACTATTATAAATAAAAAATTGGTCTCTACACCTGCAAATAAAAAACAAGTGATCACAAAAAAAATTTAGCACGATTAACAATTGAAAGAGATAGTAATTATTTTATGCTTTTTGTATTTTGAGTCTCATCAATTCAATACCGTTGAATTTAAAATTTATATTATCAAGATACTATTTAGATTTATAAATTAATCATGATACCATTTACATTAATTATTATACAGATTTTTTATTTAGAATAGAATTATTTTATAGATTTTTATTTACATTACCCGAATAGAATTTTAATTATTAAACAAATTTTTATTAATAATTTCCACAAAAATACTATAGAAAGCAGGTAAAATTGTACTGTAAATATGTTCAAATCCACATGCATATAGACAAGATTTGCAGAAAAGTGTGAATCTGTGATGGCTAGATTTTGAGTACTCTTGCATATTCATATTGGTCTTAAATATGTCTTGTCATTGGACCCTAGGATCACTTCTCTCTCGTTTAATGATGACCTATGAGGCTGTGATGGACCCAATATAGCTCATAAACAAGCAAAACTTTACCAAAAATATCACAAGGTCAAAAGGAAAATTAAATTGTCAAGCTCTAGATAGCTCGTGAGAACTGATCAACTTTTTATCCAAAGTGAAGTCACCTTGACAACTTTTTAATCCAAAGTGCAGTGTACCAACAACATAATTGAAATTCATTTACTAGTCAAAGCTGAGAAAGAAAAAGGACAAAAAAAAACCACTTTTAATAAAGCCAAGCAGGAAAATACGTGGGTCAAGATAAGATTGAACTTCCTTTTTTTGTCTTTTCTTCTTTTTCTTATTTAACTTACAATTATCAACGAGAAAAGGAAAGCTATAATTTAAAGACTAAAAGCCACTCATCAATAAATGTAAATTTCATTTTCCCGGAAAATCTTTATTTTATTTTATTTTATTTTTTTCAGAAGAAACGAAATGTTGCAATGCCAAAAGGCTAAAAAAAGGTAAAGTAAAGAAAGAACACAAATTGGAGACTAACCAGGCAAAAAGAGAAGCAGCGGCGAATCGTTCAAGCAACAAACTACCCTCCAATGGCGAGAACCACTAAGGATGTCCACCATCGGTTCGGATAAAATCCTTTATGGTCCAGTAATAATCCAAATTTCCTGTATGGTCCAGTCCCAACGTACCAACATGCATGTCGCTGCAAGCATCTAAGAGGTCTGGCATTGTTTTCTGGTTGGCTGTGGAAATGGAGGTTTTGTTTGGCGCTGAGTTAAGGAAGAGGCAAACTACAGCACAATCATCAAAACCTTTGAGGTAGGGAATTTCAACCTCCACAATCGTGCTGCAGTCTCCACAAGTGACCGAGCAGCGAAATCTCGTGGGACTGATGCAACAATTTTTACAACTTCCTCATTGGAGAGGACATACCAGTTCTGCAGAAATAGATTTTGTACATGATTATTTTCACCTTAAGAATATAACCATAGAAAGCGATACACCAGGCAATAAAATTAATATTAACTAGGCATAAAGATAACAAGCATAAATAATTGCAAAGTTTAACCACTCACCCCATCTGTTGCTAATATAACAAATTCATCCTCCTTGGTCAGGCGGCGATGCGTAATTTCAGGCACAGAGATCAAGCCAAAGTCCTTTAGGCAAAAATCTCCAAAGGCCCGTGCCATAGCAAGGCCAGGGGAATCAACATTGGGCAACCAAACTCTTGCAACCTCAGGCTCAGCTTTCAGAGAGAATACTCGTCCTTTACATAGTCTTATCCTTTCTGCTTCCCCTACATAAACAAGTTGACTTGTAAGAACTAACATCTTCTACAATAAAAGGCAACTAAACTACCCTTTTATGTCTTCTCTTTTCAACAAATTGCATTCAAATTTCTAATTGATATTAAGTTACTATTCTTTGAAGATAATAAAAACAATTTAACAGTAATAGATATGATTAATGTCATTAAAAGAAGCAATAACTCAAAGAGGGAGTAAAGTTCCGAAAACAAGTCTCGTTTCTCAACTCAAAAAATATTAGCGGGAGAAAGAGATATATACTTGGAAGACTTGGTTTAAGGTCAACAGTCAACTGAACTGCAACTAATGAGTCATCCTTATCTCTAGTACCCAACACAGCTCTCGAATCCCCTATATTTCCAATAACAAGATCCTGACCCTGTAAACAAACTCCAAATATTAGAACATATCTATAAATGTGATAATTGGTCAAGAAAAGATGTAGTCATCAAGCTGTTAAATATATCAAAGTACCTCTTTGACCAGGGTCACTGCGGTTGTCCCACTGCAATAGCAGTCAATACGAGGATGCAATTTCAGCTCCTTGTCAACTACCTTAAAAGCTCTAAGAAATGCATCTTTCAATGTCGAAAAAATCTCATCGTGTTTTTCCATGTGCATACGAGATGGTGTGGATGCAATCCCGTCAGAAGTCAGACTTCCCTTTGCATCACTATTACCTTCAATCCCCTCATTTTCGGGGTTCCTAATTAATTCCCAAAGAGTGCTCAGCTTTGAAGGAAGAGAATCCCTCACCTTCTTTGCCACCATATGGCCAAATGGACCGTGGCCATCAAAGACACCACAAAAGATGGCATCCTCCTTTGAGCTAAAATTCTGGAAAACAGAGGACCCATATTTTCAAAAGCAATAAAGAAATCTTCCAGCAGTAAATCAAATAACGAAAATCCCAAGCAAAACAAAAGGTAAGGGTTTGGACAAAGAAGCAGAAATAGAAACGATCAATCACTCTCCAATAACAAATTGCTGCTTTTCATTGCTATTAAAAACCAAACAAATTATTGTACTGATGATACATACATGAACTATTACAATATCATGCTATTCATAAGTGGCATAATTTATTCTAAGAAAACCATAGAGGAAACAAAAAAAGCCGGTAGAGAGCAATGTACATGAGTATACTTCAACTATTGTGTAGTTAAAATTAATAATATTAGAGATCAAACAAAGCGCCTAGCTTCCAGATTAACAGTCTCTAATCTAGATTTTCCAAATATGAAAAGCTACAAAGGAGCCACACATTTACAAATTGAAAACTAAACCAATTGAAGAAAATTGACCCAAATAAGGAAATCTAATTCATGGTTTGATTCAAATTATTTACAAGAGACTCCAAATTATAAACCTTAATTCAAAGGACTAGAGCAGTTTAACCCATCAAAACCATCAAATCAATACCTCAAAATCTCAAATTCGAGAAATAAATAATGGAAAACACAAAAGCCCCCAAAATCACAATGAAATTTGCTGTAAAACATCACCAATAAGCATAGTTGCTAATCATGGAAACCGAAAAAAATGCTGCAATTACCTCCCACACGACCATTGCATCCTGGTCACCCTTTCCTCCCCTGCTTGGTGAAGAGCGAGGCCAAATTCGATGACCCATTCAAGCACATCCTTCCAGGAATCCTATGCAGCAAAATCTCCATCTTAGAATCCACCGAACCGATAGAAGAAGAGGAGTTCGAACTCCGCTAGAGCTTCTTCCTCTTCCCGACGCCTCCACAGGAAGACAACGAAGCCGAGGCATAAGGAAGGGCTCTCGACCCTTCCAGGGAGAGACACGACCCCATTCCTAGGGCTCTGACGATGTCTAGAAAGCAGTCTAGGCTCATCAAACAGGCAGAGCCCGTTCGCTTCTCCACAATCGAACCCGTCATTTTTCGATCCCAAATTACCAGTGAAAGCCTTTTTCCCCAATTTTCCAATCCCTAATTAAACCTCGAATTCTCGAAAATCCATCAAATTCCTCCCCTTTTAGTTCAATAAAACATCACTCGTCGATAAAAAAAAAAGCTAAGAAATGTAATATTCTCGGCAACCAATCAAATCAAATCCGAAGTTGATTGGTCAAGAGCACCGATTACGAATTTCACCAAATCAGAAAATCCAGAGAGAAAAACAAAAAGGACCCAATAATCGGACCAGACTAATCACATACCTAATAACAAGAACATAGATTTTGGAGAAATCGAACCAGCAGAGAAACTATGGCGAGAGGGCTTCAAAGGACACGGAGCGGATGAGACAAGAGGTCGCCAGAGGTGGAGGTGGGTTTGGAAGTGTGGTGGTCGTAGGTGAAGGTGGAGGTGGAGGTGAGTGAGAGAGGCCTGGTGCGAGAAGAATGGGGCCAAACTGTTTGTTTAGATTTTTTTTAGAATGAAGTAAAAAAGAATTAAATAAATAAAATAAAAAACATAACACTTTAGATGCCCGCCAATTTCCCCCAAAATTTTTACTTTGCCTCCTTTTTTTTCTTCAATCTAGCATATCACTTTTTTAAAACTGTAAGATGTTGTTGTTATGGTAGACTATATTTCTAGTAGTGATTGTCTTTGAGAAATATTTATGCTAATTGTGGTTTAATATTATAGAAATCCCTTACTCAAAAAGCCTCGTTGGGCGAGTTTATCCTGCATCCTCCCGATAATGACATCCTCGGGACAGTTTTACCCAACAAGGAACACACCGATTGAGTATGGGTTACTGCTGGAACATCAAAATCCAAAGGCTTCCAAAATGAAGTGAAAACTAATTTTGAGAAGATGCAGGAGCAGATGTTCGCTATGCAGCGACAAGTGGAGTTTCTTTAGGAGCAACTGCTCCGAAAGGAGACGGGTACTAGCGCCCGAGGTAGTTGTGATGGACGTCCGCCCTACACTCCGGGTGGAGTCGAGGAGCATGTGGAGTCCATCGTCACTCCACCGACGGGCAGACAGGTAGATATCTACTTACATTTAAGTAATATGTTTACTTTATCAAATTTGTTAATGATATGAAATTGTGTTTGCAGGATGAGGTGTTTCTCTGTACTAGAGATGGTGCTAAGGTGGCTGTAGGTTTGACCCAACCCCAACTAGGAGGTTATGATTCTTATTGTCATAACCAAATAGTTGGACAGGGTAATGCTAGAGTCTT
>WUAT03275588.1:0-11014 GCA_010015005.3 Ulmus americana | reverse complement strand
AAATGAAATATGGGGGGGTTTAACGCCAGTGAAATGAAACGTGAGGGGTTTTATTGAGAGAAAAAAAAAAGAGGGCGAAATGCAAATTCAAGCAAACATCAAAGGGTATTTGTGCAAATTAGCCTTTGAAATATTATGAATAATATATTCTAGACAGAAGGTTTGGAATAGTATGTTGAATAAAATATTTGAAACTTTTAATTTTTTTTTCATTGTTTAATTAAATTAATTTAATTTAATTGAACTGTAATTAAATATTACAATTATTAATATCATAATAATAATTATTACTATTACAATTGATATCACCATTATTAATTTTTGGGAATTAGTTTTTATTATTTTGAATCGTGATAAATATTCTAAATAAGATATTTCGAATAGTATAGTATAAATAGGAAAATAAACATGTTGATGTATTCACAATGCCTAACAAAATATTCAGTGATCCAAAGTGGCTCTGTCTCTTATGATTTTGTTATTTTGGCGTTGTCTTTTTGTTACCATCGTTCCCCAAAAATATATATATTCACTAAAAATAAAAAAACATGAAACATGTAAAAAGTATTTGCTATAAAATATAAAATGTGTTTTTGAAATTTGAATAAATAAATTTATAACACTCTTCCTTTCAAAAAAAAAAATCATAACACTCTTAATTTCATTATTAAATGATATCTGAATTAAGGTAGCATGAATCACTACAATATATATTTTTCATTTAAAAAATTCATAATATTTACGTCATGATTAAAGAATCAATTATATTGCCTTTCATTAAAAGGAAAAAAGGTACACGTTCACAAAAAAATAAATGAACAAGGTTTCATGTCCACATGTATAACTGGAGAGATGAGATTTGCAACAATGAAAATACTGACTATTTTGGATTTGAGAATGGAGATGGTTTCGCTGCTATAGGCGAAGATAGAACTAAAGTATGTGTTGTGGTCATCATCCTGACCAGAGGGGTAGTAGAGGGGTTCAAGAAGATGGTGGACAGCGAGGCTTTTAATAGGGAAGAGGAGTGCCAAATCTGGGAAAATCAGGGGGTTATGCGGCCTTTAAGGGGGTTTCACCGGTGATAGACCAGCGGGGTGGGAAGGGATTTTGCTGGTGTTTGATCGCCAGATCTAGGAAAGTTGGGGGGTTCAGGCCGTCTTAGGGGTTTCACCGGCGATGGAGAAGCAAGATGGAGAGGGATTTTGACGGGTGGATTTCGTTGCAGTTTGGTCGCCAAATATGGGGAAGTTGAGGATACAGGGGCTTTAGACTCGGTGGATGTTTCTTGGTAGCATTTGGTGGTGGTTTACTACAACCTCTTTTGCTAAAAAATTTTTGGATCTTATTGCTTTAGTTGTTTTATGTTGTTTGTATTGTTTATGTTTATGTTATGTGATTTTATTAGTTTTTCTACACAATAAGTTCCCTAGACATTTTTAAGGTTGGGATTTTCCTCATTTGGTATTTAGGAGTTTGATTTCCCTTAGACCTCTCTTGTCATAGTTTCATCTCCAATGGTCTTTGTGGGATTGTTTTAACCTACTCTCTATATATTGCAAAATGTTCAAATCCAATCTGATCTGAACGCTTACCTGAAGAATAGGGTTGGAAAGATCCAGAGTGCTCAAATTATGTGCACGTTTATATGGGTTATCGGCAAGCCCTCTATGGGTTTCACTCCACATGGAGACCACAATACACGGAAAATCCTTCTGATTGTCATTGGACCCAAGTGGTTATCTGATTTTTGTAATAGGTGGCGTATGCTATGATGTTTTTCAATGTCTTGTAAAGTAATTTTTACGCTATTCAGTTATTGATGAAATTTCATTTCCATAAAGTTTATATATATATAAAAGAAGTTACTGTTTGATTTAATAGCAGGATAATTTTTTTTCTTCTCTTTAGTCTCTTTCTGGGGTCGGTGGAGATGGCTTTTTTGTCAGCAGAGATCGTTTTCGCTCATTTGGAATATAGTTTTGTATGTTTTGTTGACGTGATAGACATCGTTTTCGCTCATTTGGAATACTGATATTTGCTAAATTGGTGAATTCACTGATGATTTTTGATGATTGGGATGGTGAAGCCTTTGACATGGAGGGAGATTTTTAGAGTATGGGACAAGCGAAGCTTAGTCGTTGCCTGGTATGTAAGGTGATGTCACTGAAGGCTATCAAAAGGGATTTAGTGAGGAATTAGTTTTCCAAGATTCTGCAATTGGTTCGATCAGTATAAATTGAATTGGTGGGGGAAAACTTGTTTGTTGTGGGATTTCATTCAATAGTGAATAAGAAACAGGTTCTCAATGATGGTCCCTTGAACTTATTTAAGAATCTTCTGATCTTTAGAGAGATCGGCAAGGCAAGAAGAGTTCCTTAGTTGAATTTTGACGAGATGGAATATGAGTACATGTTCATAATGCTCCATTGACACTTATGAATATGGAGATCACTCGGTTTATTGGTAGAAAATAAGGGCTTGTTTTGGAGGTGACGTTGGTGAGAAGGGGGGGAATGGTTGGAAGATATTTGAGGGTACGGGTATTGATCAATATTGGCACCCCCCTAAAGAGATTGATTCGGTTGAAGGTTTGTGAGAATAAAGACCCTGTAGTTATATTGATTATCTATAAATGTCTTCCATATTACTGCTTGCACTATGGACAAATAGAACATCTAGTGAAGCATTGTTTACAAGAAGTTGTGGTTGATGATAAAGGGGAAAAAAGAGAGAGAGTTTTTTAATGGGAGCTAGCTAAAAGCACCTTTGGACAATGAACGCTAGTGAGGAGAGCAGTCCTAGTGGCCAACATCTCCGTCGAGTGAGAAGAGGGAAAAATCTCCGACAAAGAGTGTCAGTTTGAATGCTTATCTGCAAAATCAGGGAGGTGATAGATGGAAAGAACTATTATTGGAAATTTCCAACTATACAAGTTATGGTTACCTCCCTCTTGTATGGCCAAGAATCAAGAAGTGGTCAAAGTATTATTATTGAATCATTGACGAGAATTAATGAGTTGGATATGAATGGGAAAGAACCATTATTGGAAATTTCCAATGATACTGATTAAGGGAAACTTCCCTCTAGTATGGCCAAGAATCAAGAAAATGGTCAAGGTATTGTTGCTAAATCATTGACAGGAATTAATGGGTTGGATTTGAACGCGAAAGAATCGTTAGGTGGAAATTTTCAATGATATTGATTATAGGAAACTTCCCTCTAGTATAGACGAGAGTCAAGGAAGAGGTCAAAATATTATTACTAAATCATTGACAAGAATTAATAAGTTGGATATAAATGGAAAGCTACTGTATTCGAATGACAATAGTAGAGAGATTGCTTTGCATGACAATATGGAAACTGACGTGGCATTGTCAAAACATGGGACTGGACAGGTGGGTGAAAGCAATGAGTGGGCCGAAAAAGAAGTGGGCTTGAAAGAGTAATTTAATGGGATGGATGCTAAAGTCCAAGATCTTTGTATGCAACAGGAAGTTATTTCAGAGATGTCTTCTGCGACAATTGCTACTTTGGTAGTCTCTACAGCTAGAAGCCCCAAGAAGTGGAGGCGGGTTGGTCAAAGTAAGGATAATGGTGACTAGGGAAAGCTGGGAAGCTAGTTGTGGAGAGAAGATAGTGGTAGAAAAAATTGGAGGTAGTGGTAAAGGAAGACATGGGAAAGTAAAAAGAGTTAGAGATGGGAGTAGCATTCTTGAAGTTATATCGGCGGGTATGGCTTAGTCAGCCTGCCACAACCATGAGTATCCTAATATGGAATGCTTAATGGCTTGGGAACCCAAAGAAATTTTGAGAATTACAACCATTGATCACCGTTAAAGTTCACAAGTTGGTTTTCTCGTATAAGATCAAGCTATTGGCAAGTCAGTGTAGTAATTTTAGAGAAAAAATAGGTTTTGACATTTGTCAAGGATTGTGATGGAAGGAAGGAAGGACTTATGTTACTATGGACAGCTCCGATGATGGTGGATATCAAGTTTTGTTCATCAAGGCATATTGATTCAGCGGTGCACAATGATGAGCAGAGTTGGAGTGGGAATCATGTGACTCATCTTAGGAGCTTCTCTTGGTAGCTACTAGATCGTTTGGGATCGATTCAAGAATTGGCTTAATTTCTTTGGCTTATTTTTTATAGTGAAAAGAAGGGAGGCCGGTCAAGATCGCTCCGGCAAATGTCAAACTTTCATTGTGTGTTGGATGGTTGTGGGTTGAACTTGGGGGGAGGGGGGTGGATTTTCACTTGGGCCTTTAAGTGCAGGGAGAAATTGTGAGGAGATTACATCCTATACCCCTTTTTCCTAATCCATTACATTTGTACATCTATTTTAAAATCATTTCATTTGTACCTCTCTTTTTTTTTTGTAGAATACTTTTTTACCTCTTCATGTTCAAGGTCATCTATCTTAGTCTCTAAGTTTTTTTGAAATTTGTCATTTTGTGGAGGGGTAAAATAGGTTTAAAAAAAAGTAGCATATTTGTAATGGATGTAAAATAGGGGTATAAATGTTTTGTTGACTCATTTTAGGGGCATTCCTGTAGTTCCCCCATAAATTGTTGTGCAAGAGTGGTTTGATCAATTTGTGGGGAATATTGAATAGCATAGAATGTTCCTGGCTTCGGTTATCATAATTTAGGTTTCTCAAGATTGGATCGTCGGCCTATAAAGTTTTCATTGGAAGGAAAAAAAAACAACAAGCGTTTGGGTTTGGAAGTCTAGAGATAAAAATAAAGGAGGGAATTTCCACTTGATGAAGAATGCAAGAAACTTGTGGCCGAAACTTGGTATGTGGAGGATTCCGAGATGCTTGATGATGTGGTGCTTGGTTTTGCAAGGTTCTACAGGTTTGGTGAAATCTTGGGGATTCAAGAAATTTGTGCAAGTTAAAGAGTTATTTTGGGGATATCTTTTCTTCTTCTAGACCATTTTTGGCGGATATGGATATAGTTTTAGAGTGTGCTAGGCCTCGGGTGTCTTCCAATGTGAATGAGAAACTCTTGCAACCTTTTTTCGATGGATGAGGTAAAGAGAGCTTTATTTGATATGCATCCCACTAAAGCACCAGGTCCCAATGTGATGCTCGCTCTCTTTTTTTAGGAATTTTGGAATATTGTGGGGCTAGGAGTCACTAAAGCGGTTCTCTTAATTCTAACAGGGGTGAAGGATTTTCGTCCGATCAGCCTTTGTAATATGATATATAAAATTGTGGCTAGAGCGATAACCAACCGTTTTAGGCCTATACTTGATGAGGTGACTGGTGAATTCCAGAGTGATTTTGTTCCCGGACTCTTAAAAACGGATAAGTTCTCCTTGGGTTTGAAAGTATTCATTCGATAAGACAACAATGAAGTGGAGATACATGTTATGTGACTATGAATCTTGATATGAGTAAAGCATATGATCAGGTGGAATGAGATTTTTTAGAGAATTAATGCTTCGGTTTGGTTTGGATGAGAGATGGGTGGAATTTATTATGCTTTGTGTGTGAACGATTTTTTACTCCTTCTTGATCAATAGAGAAGTACAAGAGAATCTAGCTCCGGGGAGAGGTATTCGCCAAGTTGACTCCCTATCACTATATCTTTTTGTTTTATGTGTCCATGGCTTATCCGAAATGTTTACCAAGTTTGAGGGGGAAAAGCTAATGAAAGGAGTAAAGATTGCTAGAGTTAAGCCTTCGATAACCCACATCTTCTTTGCCGATGATAGCCTCATTTTTTGTCAAGCAAGGATGCAAGACTATAATAATCTTCAATTTTGTCTAGACTATTATGTTCACACCTCAAGTCAGTTGATTAATTTTGAGAAATTTGATCTCTCTTTTAGCCATAATACAAGACATTATTTGTGAGATGAGACTAGGTGTATATTTGATATCTTGGTGGTTCAAGCTCATGAAGTATAGCTAGGCTTACTAACTTTTTCCATGAGAAACAAAAGAGAGCAATTTGGCTATATTCAGGATAGGGTTACAAAGAAGTTACAAGGTTGGAACGAAAATTTTTCTCTATGGGAGGCAATGAGGTGTTGCTTAAATCGGTTATTCAATCTATACCAACTTATGCAATGTCTTGATTTGTCCTTCATAGTAGTATTATTTAAGATATAAAGGGAGCTTGTGCTATATTTTGGTGGTCAAAATAAGATGCATTAGAAAAGTTGGAAAATTTTATGTAGGCCAAAATCAAAAGGGGGAATGGGTTTCGTGACCTAATGATTTTTAATCAGGCTTTATTGGGAAAACAAATTTGGCGAATTATTTGTGGACCTAATTCCTTGGTTGCACTTGTGTTTAAAGCTAAATATTTCCCCAATAAGTCAATTTGGGAGGCGGTGGATGAGCCTAATATCTGTTTTATTGGGCAAAGTTTGCTATGGAACCATGAAGTTTGCTATGGAACCATGAATTAGTGGCAAAAGGAACCCATTGGAGGATAGGCAATGGTCAGAGAGTGGATGTATATCATTCAAAGTGGTTTTAAATATCATGTAATTTTTATGTTTCTTTACCTCGGGTATTTGATGAAGGGTCTAAGGTGGGAGTTTAATACTTGAAAATGGCTGGCAGGACACTAAACTTTTATGGTCTTTATTACTTCGTTTTGAAACGAAAATAATACTGGGATGTCTAGACCTATGAATGAGATTAAGGATTCTTATTATTGGCACTATGATTTTAAGGGTTTGTATAAGGTGAAAAATGAATATCATTTAGGGATTAGTAATGAAGAGAGGCCTCCTTCTACAGTCGATGAAGATATATTATTGCAAGATGGTGGAAATTTTTATGGGCCCTTAAAATAGGTTGGACATAGTTGCATCTAGTGATATGAGGATTGGAAATTTTGGAGCATGTTATGTGATATGTAATCATGTGGGTAAGATGATAGTGGTAGGAGCTTTCTCTGGTCTGGATGTGAACTCTAGTGGTATGGTGGAACTTATGGCAATCTGGTTGGGACTTCAAGTGGCTAACCAGTACAGCGAGAGCAATTTGAAGGTATATAGTGATGCTCAAGACGAGGTTTTGAAGGTCAATTGCTTCGAAACTTCGACAAATGAAGATAGTGTTATAGTTTAAGATATCAAAAGGTTGTGTGCTCTCTTGATTATTTCTAATGTCAACTATATGTAAGGCTGTACAAAAATAAACAAAAAGAATGAATTGATAAGTTTTTCTTTTCACAAAATTTATAATTAATTGTCAAGTAATATATTATGACTTCATTATAGTGTAAACTTTATATCTAATACTTTATTATATATAGTTAAATTTCTGGAAATGTAAATTTTGTATACTAAATTACGTATAAAACACTTAATTTGGATGAATACTTATGTGTTTTTACGTTAATCGGATTGGATTTGGATTTGAAAACACTTAATTGGATTGGATTGGATGTTCATCTACTATTGGATTGGATCAGATCCAAAAATTAGAAATCCAATTAACATTGGATTGGATTGGATGTGTTAAAATTAGGTTGGATTGGATCGGTTTACACCCCTACTGTTTGGCAATGTAATCCGAATGAAGCTCAAATCCGGATCAAGAAGTTGGTAAGTCAATTCACTTCTTGAAGCCAATAGACTTAAGGAGGAGTTGTAGTATCCAAATTTGACTGAGGATAAAATAATATAAAGAAGGATGACCTGTCAAAGTTGACCAAAAAAGTCAAAGAAAGAAGCAAAGAATGTCCCGGCCAATTAGAGTTTTGTCCGGACCGAAGACCATGTCTAGACACATCTGTTCGATCCGATGAGAAATTCCATTGACTTGGAGCATTTAATGAGATTTGATAGTGTATTTATTAGGATTAGACCCGGGCATTTAATGCTGGTCAGAGAGTTATTTGTTAGATATTATTTGTAATAATACTATTATAATGCTCCCATCTTTGCTTATAAATAGTGAGAGCAATAAATGTAATAGTTACGTTCATTAACTCATTTCAACCACTAAGGTACTCAAACTCTCTAGAATTTCTCTCTCATTGTAATTACTAAGCCTTTTTGCATTTAATAAGAACTTCAGGTGTGTTTTTCATTATTGTTCAAAGCTTTTATAATTGTTTATCAATCTCTAAGAAGTCAATTTATTTAGCTTTTTGATCGATAAATTGTTTATATTGAGATTCTATATTGTTAACTGGAAATGGGCTTAACACTGCCCAAAAAACAAAAATAGAGGTACCATTTTGTACTATTTTCGGTCACATAAGGACTATTTTGATGGCATATATGTTTCATGCCCAGATGTACTAATAGTTTTGAGATTTTATCCTTGATGAGATTTTAAATTTATTGGGTTGTAATAGTTTTGAGGGCTTATGTGTCATGCCAATATGTACTAATAGGATGCCCACAATATTGCTAGATTTGCTGCTTTATCTAATGGGTCCAGACTTAGTTGGGGAAAATTCTCATTTGTGCTTCTTCTGTCATTCTGGCAGAAAAACAACTTTGCTGATGTATTGTTCTTTTTAGTCTTTTTTTCACTTTTTATTGAATGGCCGCATGTCTTCTCCCCTTTCAAAAAAAAAAAAAAATTGATGCACTAATAAAAGTAAGACCATCAATAGAGGCACTAATGAAATTTATCCTCGTAATAGTGAATACATAATAATAACTGTCTTCTATTCCTCGAGGTCCACATTGATAAGAGCCCATATATATTTTTTTTATTGTGAATTAATGGAAACAAAATTAACAATTATTATAAATACTTAGCAAGCTGCGTGTGGATGATAACTATGGGTGGATGATAACTATGGGGTGAAATTACAACAAATTTCAATATTAGAAGTTGAATCAGATAAGTTGATGGAGGCCGATGACTATGAGTGTATTGGAAATTAATGGTCAATGAATAATTGGATGGCTTGTGGTGATCGGAATTCTAAATACTTTCATGCAAAGGCTAGTGAGTGACTTGAGAAGAATACCATAAAAGGATTAATAATTATATTTGAAGATTTGTGTTTGGAGTTGGGAGGAATGGTGTAGATTATTTCAGAATATTTTCGTGATATTTTTACATTTATTAGGCCAGATGAAGAGGAGATGGAGGATGCTCTTCAATTTTTTGAGATGAATGAATCTTTAACCAATAATTAAAATATCGCAAGGAATGGCCAGTTTGAATTTATAAAAATATCGATGGAAATATCAATATCGAAAAAACAAATGGATATTGACTTTTATATATATAGAAATTTTTAATATAATTTTTGAGATATGCTAAAATAAATATTATTGTATTAGTTGAACATATTTTTGTAACAAAAATATTATACATATCATACAACAAATTTAAATAAATATGTAGATATGTCCCATTACAAATATTTAGTTATAATACTTAAAAAAATTATATTAGAGCTTATGATGAATTATTTGTATTGAATTATTAACATTTGTAATAAAAAGCATATATATAGGTTAATGTTTTTAAGTAAATAAACCTCAACGTGGTACGAAAACAAATTTTATTAGTTCAAAAAAATTAGATACACTTAGACCTAGCCATAAAGACATAATAAACCTTACCTCTCAATATATCTAATACAATATGATCAACACAACCCATACAAATAAACTAAACCCAATAAAATAAAACACACATGTACAACATCCAAACAAACTAAAGATATTTCAATAAAACATACAAGGTAAATATGTACATGGATATGAAAAATAAATAAAATTCATTAAATATAAACCAATATCACGAAATATAGTGTAATATATAGTGCGATATTTCATGATATATCGCAAAATAGCCTAATAAATTATTTAATTATAACATAACTGTGTGATATTGATATTTTCTGATATTTCATTTGATATATCACGAAATATCACAATTTTTTGACAGATATTTATATACATGTAATTTTAATAATGCACCTCTTGTAAATTCGATATTTAGCACGATAAATCGCGATATTTTCATCCATATCCTTAACTATACGTCTTTTACAAAGGAGGAGGTGCAGCGAGCTTTATTTGAGATGGACACTAAAAAGGCTCTCGGACTCGACGGTATGGCCGCACTCTTTTTTCAAAATTTTTGGATGCTAGCAGGGTCTAATGTTACATCCACGGTTTTGGACATACTTAATCATGAGAAGGACCACACTACAAGAAAAAGGGTCTATTGCAGTGACAATTTTGCGACAACATATAGGCTACGTTTATAGCAATGAGATTTAGTGTCGTCGCAAATGAGGAGATATTTTCAAACTATAGCGACGGCATCAGATGTCGTCGCTATAGAGTTCACCTATAGCGGCGACAAAAAGTGTCATCGCAATATTGTCGTTGTAAAAAAGGAGATATTTCCCACAAATATTTTTGGTATTCGAGGAAGCTCTATAGCGACGACATGTTGTCACAAAAGGTGTTGTCGTAATACTATAGTCGCAAAAAAGGAGATATTTCCGACGAATCTTTTTGGTCTTCGAGGAAGCTCTATAGCGACGACATGTTGTCGCAAAAGGCGCGAATCTTTTTGGTCTTCGATGTGAAATTAAGGCAGCAATATTCCTGAAGTGTCCAAGTTGTCGCTATAGATATTTGTCACGTTGCTTTTGGTCTTCGAGGTGAAATTAGGGCAGTAAACCATACTTTATATAGCGACGACATGTTGTCACTAAAGAGCAGATATATATATATATATTTTATCTTCGAGACGCAGTTAACATAGCACTAATAACCAACCTACCGTGCTATTGCGACGACATGTCATCGTTATAGCCACATTATAGAGACGACTTTAAGGCTATAACGACGACATAACCTTGTGCTATAAATCAAACAGATACATCTTCCTCTTCCTCACCCTCATTTCTCCTCTTCTCCCATTCTCCATTATTTCCACCCATTCTCGCCGCCTTGCTAGCCGCCCAACTCTTTAAACTCGGTAATTCTTAACCCTTTTGTCTATTTTGTAATGTTATATAGATTTGTTTGGAATTTTAAATAGTTTTGTGA
>WUAT03275478.1:0-11014 GCA_010015005.3 Ulmus americana | reverse complement strand
CTACTACAGATTTAGAAGCTGAACATGGAACTACCAATAGTGAATTTTGGGAAGAACTTCCATGTGGTATATCAAGACTGTAGATGATCCAAATCTTGATGGTTTTCTGGTTGCTGAAGTGAAAAAAACATGAATGGATGGATGCAAAGCTTGAACAACAGATAAAATGGGAGAGAACTTCTTTTGAAGTTAGAATGTAGGAATGTAATTTCAGCATCAACCATGATATAAACAATTGCTAATATTATATAGATTTAATTGTTGTGAAGTTTAAACAGTTGTTTTGTTTACATGGAGCAGGGTATTTACAAGCTTCAGTAGTAATGCCAGCAGAGACCATGTTGATTACTTTAAGGGAATCTGTTAGGTGACGCTCCTCACTACATACAACCTTTCAAGTTTATATCTTGTACTTCACGATTGTTTTGGTTGTATGGAGTAGCACATTCATGGAGGAATGCATGACAAAGTAGCTTATATTGTGGGATTGGATTCCATGATTCTTTTCTTATAGCACTGTTCATGACGGCTTAAATCCTAAATGTAAGTGTTGCTATCTAAGCTATTTCCAGTCTTTTTCCCTATATACTCCATGTTTATGATTTCATACAATATCTGAATGTGCTTGAATTATTTGAAAATACCAAAATACAAGTACTATATTTTACCATGGATCATTCTACATTTCCTGATGCTGGTCTGACTTTTACTCAAATTTCCTTTAACAGATGAGATTGATTTACTCAATGTGAGCTTTGATGGCCAGTCAGCACCTGATAGAATCTCTGCTATTGCCGGAGTAGAGGATTTAAGAAGAATTGCACCTTCAAGAAAGTATGTACCAAGCTTTTCTTGTATGTGTCTAATATTGTCTAGATTTCTACATTTTCACTTTAGCTAAACTTTGATTGTTACAACCAGGGCTTGAATTTTATTGCTCTTGTATACACAATGAAATTGTGAACAATTTATGTCTGTAGTTAAGTCAATGTTGAAAAGGCTAGTTTGGTCATTGATCCATCTTATACTTGGTGCGGCAAGGTGTAAACCTCAACTTAAATCTATAAAGTTTATAAAAATAAAATAATGTTGAGAATTCATTATTATAAATCTTAGAATTAGTTCATACCAACTTACATTTTACGAAGAACAAACCTAGGCGTCTAAACAAGTAAGAAATCATATAATTATGAAAGATACAGCCTAGAGGCCTGCACCATTATATAGCAATTATATTAAATCAAAGACGTCTTATTTTTGTTGTTGTTCGGGATTTAACATGTTGTTTTATATGAAAGATTCTATTTCTTATTCAAATTGTAATTTAGCTAGAACATAGTATATCACACACATACAACTGGATAGTTAGCAAGCATTGGGTGTTTAACATCCCTTGCCCAGCCTAGTTGTTCAACATCCAGGAACAAGATAAAAAAGAGAAAAAGCAATGAGGCTTAAGCCTCAAAGTCCCCCTCGTGAAGCCTCAGTAGTCAGTCTCAACCTAAGCCTCATTTTAAGGCGAGCCTAACAAAAAACCCTTTTAAACAATTAGTTAAAGTGTATGATTATGTTCATGTGACAGTTTTGATTAGAGAACTTGATCCTACAGGCTTGTGCATTCTGAGTATAAGATCTGAACTTTTTTCTTTTTTTTTTTCCCTCATTTTTTTGTTTCCCCTATTTCAACACAAGCCTGTGTTTACAGAACTTATCATCTCCTTTTTTTTTTTTTTTTGAATTGAAACTTATCTTGTCTTTAATTCAAAATACTGACGATTACTCTATCTATTGAATTTTATGGTGTTCCTTACAACACGAGATTGGTAATGCAGGTGGAAACTTGTTGAGATTGATGCTAATTTGTCTGCCTTGAGTTTTGAAATGAAGCATGTTATGTCACTGATAAATCCTTCCAACACATACATGGTATCTATTCTCGATCTATAATCAAGCATAGTTAATCAAATAATTTGGCTGTGCATGGTTTCATGCTTATCAAAGCACACGATACTAGCTTAAGATTTTTTATTTAGCAAGTTAGTGTTTTAGGAATCGTGGCACGACCTTTTTTTTCTTTTTCTTTTTTTTTTTTGAAATAGATCGAACATTATATTTTATCTTGTGTTGCAGGACCTGAACATAGGAATGGCTTTATGGTTAGCTGCTGGTGGTGATGGATGGGTAAATGAGGGACATGACAATTCTAATGGCGAGGGTTATCAACGCATTAAATATAGGTCGAAGGCTAGGATTCTCCTTGTTGGTTCAGGTGCTGATGAGCAATGTGCTGGCTATGGAAGACACAGAACAAAATATAGACATGGAAGGTAGGGATTTACTCTAAATAATACGAAACTATACGAATTATTAGTTTCTGTGTTATTGTTGTAGAGTAATAGGGTTTTGTCAGTCTCCGCTGTTGCATGTAATTTTATTTTACTATTCTTTCATGTTTGCATGTATTTAAATATCTTATACAATTATATAGTAATTATTTGGATACTTATTGTTGGTCTGATATTGATCAGTTGGCTTGCACTGCATGAGGAAATGAAGTTGGATATGCAGAGAATTTGGAAGCGGAACCTAGGGAGAGATGATAGATGCATTGCTGATCATGGGAAAGAGGTATAAAACTGCCAAATTAATTGTTCTCTCCTTGCTTTGTGACGTGCTGACCGTGTTCATTTTAATCAGGCAAGGTTTCCTTTCTTGGACGAAGATGTTATAAAAGTTTTACTTGATATCCCTCTATGGGAAATATCTGACCTAGATCAACCTAGTGGAAGAGGCGATAAGAAGATTTTGAGAGAGGTCAGTGTTTTTTTTTTTAACCTTACATTCTGTTTGTGCCAAAAAATCCATTATACATATAGACGGGCATACTGTTCTTTCTTTTATCTGGGAATGTTGTGTGCACTTGAGTGTTTTGGTGGGGAAGGGTGCAGATTAAGCAAAACTGTCAAGCCAAAATGTTCAGTTGGAGTGAACAAGGAGATGTTATAGAGTGCTAATACCAAAGGCTTGATGGTTGGCTTCGTTGATGAGAAATCTCATCTCACAGAGGAATGACATCTAAGTTTGAATGATTGCCTTGTTGAATCATGGACACTTGAGCAGAGCATTAAATTGTTTGTTCGTTATGTTTTTTGAAGGTTGCACAATTGCTTGGTTTACAAGAAGCTGCGACTCTGCCTAAAAGAGCAATACAAGTGCGTTTTTTTTCCGTTGTTTTCTTTTGGTTTTGGTCTAAACTTGCTTTGATAATTGAGTAAGACAATCTTCTGTTTTGCAATATTAGTTTGGTTCGAGAATAGCAAGGGAATCAAATCGAAAGAATTTTGGAAGTAACCGCGCAGCAAATCAAGCATCTGCGGGGAGTGTAGTGATTCACAAAAACTCGGGCTTGCCTTTTAACTCAAAACAATGAGTTCCTTTCTTCTTGCCTTACGTGTTTGCTCACCCTGTGGACTACATCTGCATTGAGTTCCTCTCTTCTCTGTTCGTCGGTTTTGCTGGATTGTGGATTACTTTTATCTGTTTTGAAGATGGACAACTGCAAGAGTGAGCACGAGCCATCAAGAACATTGCTTTGCTTGGGTTGGCATGAATTTATTTCTTTTGCTAGAAACAGAGTACCCCATTTTCAAACTGGGTCTATGTAGATTAGTCTGTGTGTTTCTTGGAAGAGCTTTGTTCTCTACCATCTTGAATAATCCTTAACGGTTAGTATCCAATCATAGGCAATAGACATTATTGTATCCATTTGATCACAAAGTTTTAATTTAATGAATATCTTTTTGGACTCCAGTTTTGGAGGATTTCATTTGCTTCCTGTGTTGTACGAACTTGTGTTCAGGTACTTTTTACTATTCAATTTTTTTAAAATGTTAATGTTACCTTTTAATTTTAATTAAAAAATTGTTTATAAAATACAAATTATTTTAAAATGACTAAAATTAAAACAAATAACTAATCCAACTTAAAAACTAGACTAATTGGTGCATATACCTTCCAATGTTTGCGCGATTTTACGTGTTGCTTCCTATTGTAGGAAATTGACGCGAATACTTCTTGAATTTATATTTTTTTTGCAATTTTGATGTAAGTACTCTCTGAACTTGCTAAAAAAAATGATAATATTATAGGATATGAGATTGTAAAGCAAACATGATAATATTATGTACTACCAAATTACATTTACGACTATAATGATTATACTGCAAAATTCCCAATAAAGTTTTAACATCTTCCAAAACAAACTCAATCTCATCTAAAACTATTACTTTTTCATTGATCAACTTAACAATTTCCAAACAATGCGTAAAAAGTTGGACTAAGAGATGTTAGGTGGAATAAGCGACAACTAATCTTTTCTGAAATGTTATCATCTCTATTTCCTCCACTGAAGCTAGCACACCCAACGACAATACTTTTGTCCATACTAATCGGCCAACTTCATCTCACAAGACTACCTCAATGCCAAAACAACCCAACTCCGGCGAGAATGTCACGCCGACATCAATTCGGATTAGACTTGACGAAAGAGGCTTCTATCCCAAATTAGCCATACCAATATAGCTCATAGTTTCTTTAATCCTCAATGAAGTTCTCCGTCCAATTAGCCATCTTCAAGATTAAATGTTAATGGGATAATCCAATACCAAACGGGCCTACAAACTTACTAGTTACTATGTTAATAACCTAAAAATTATTTATTCAAATTATATTTTTCTTCATCATTGTGAACCGGTTTTATGGAAAAACTGTTCGGTATAGAATTTAAAAAAGTTGTATTTCAATTTTTTAATATTTGTATGGAAGTAAGTTTTCCAGTAACTTGCACAATTACCCACAATTTATGTCGTTTTTAACTAATATCTTTTTTTTTTTTTTGGCAACGAATCTCGTTCTTTCATACCTTTGATGTGTTGTATTTTTTATTGTCGTTTTATGGCTAAAAAGGGAAAATTACATTTTGATACTTCTAGTTTGACAAAATATCAGAAATGACTTTAATTTTAAATAATAAGTTATTCACGTTTTCATTAAGGGTTAAAACTGAATTTTTTTAAAAAATAGAGCCGTTCAGGGTATTATAATAAAATTATATAAATCTAAATGGGAAAGTTTTAATATTTTTGAAAAGTATCGGTCCTTTTTGATATTTTTCCGACTAAAAAGGCAAAAACAATTTCCATTGAACCGGAAACAAAGTACGCCGTTGCGGCGAAGAGGCTCTCTCTCGGAGATGGAGGGACGCAGCAGAAACGCCGGTAGCAACGGGAAAAAGTGGAGAGCGGAAGAAGCCATAGCCGGAAACGCCGAAGCTCTTCAAGCTCTAAGAGAATTCATCTCCTTTCCCATTCTCTATTCAAGTCAAGCTCAAAAGCTCGGCCTCAAAGTATCATACCCACTTTCTCTTCTCTTCCAATCTTAATTAAAATTGTGTATTTTCTTACCATTACTGTTTCTGACTAATTTGGTTTCTGGGTTCGCTTTCAGTGGCCTCGAGGTTTGCTTCTATATGGTCCTCCGGGTACCGGAAAGGTATAATTCTTCATCGCTTTTGGCCAAGCTTCTTGCTTTTTAATATATCTTTCTCTCCTCTGTCTATATATATAACAAGCTATCTTCTTTTAGAATTTTTATTTTTATTTTATTTTTATTTTTGGGTGATGAAAATATCCAAATAGTTGTTTTTGGATTGGGAAACGAACTGGGGTTTAGTTTCCTTATTCCAAAGCCATAATATGGTTGCTGATTTTGCATTTTAAATTAATTTTCTTTAATACCAGACAAGCTTGGTGCGTGCTGTGGTTCAGGAATGTGGTGCACATTTGACTGTTATTAGGTACTGGATTCTAATCTTGTTTGATTGCCAAGCACTTTTTTTTTCTTTGTATTGTTAGATTGATGAGAATTTGATATGGTGTTTTGTTAAGCATTGTTTGTTTATTTTGATGAATTTTTTTTGTTTGGTTTGTTTTGTTTGCTGGCATTTTGTGTAGTCCGCATTCTGTTCACCGAGCTCATGCCGGAGAAAGTGAGAAATTTTTGCGGGATGCTTTCTCAGAGGCATCATCCCATGCTACATCTGGAAAACCAGCTGTTATCTTTATAGATGAAATAGATGCACTATGTCCTCGCCGGAATTCCAGGTATGTTGTGGTCAATAGTGTTAGAGATGGCTATCATATTGGAGGAACAACTGTGTACACTTTGCATGTAAATTTTAAAGTTGGCATGTTTGCAAGTTGCTGATGTTGTGGCATTTACTATTATTATTCTTTTTTAGTATAAAATTGTAGTCTAGTTTAGGCTTGAATTAGGGACAATGTTGGTTATATTCCTCCTATGCTCTTTTTGTCTTTCATGTTTACTTGTTTTTCTTCTTCTATAGTTTATTATTTAAAGCTGTTGTTCTTTCTGAAGGAAAGGAGAAAAGACAATCTTGTCTTTTTTGCTGTCTGTTTTCTGTGTTTTAGTTTGATTCAAATTCAATATGCAAGTGCAGAAGGGAGCAAGATGTTCGTGTAGCCTCTCAACTCTTTATGTTGATGGACTCAAACAGGTCCTCAGTAGCGCAAGTTGTTGTAGTTGCATCTACTAACAGGTATTTCTCTAATTTTATTGTAGAACTCTGGTAATAATGATCAAAAGTGAAGCTTCTGTGTGCGGTACTTATTCATGCTGAGTTCTTTATGGAATTTTTTAATTTAAGAAATTAAACATGAATTTTTTGGAAAATATGTGATGCAGCTTTGCTATTTAGTACAACTCTGGAGCTTTGGAGCTGTATAGAATTTATGTGGCTTTTTTATCTTCACCCAGTGATTGATAAATCGTGGAAAAATGATTTACATATATTTCTAATCAGTTGATTTTAGTGAATACTTTTACTATAAATGATGGTTTAATGAGGCTATGAGCTGTGATTCTCTATTGTATTCAAAACTTATTGCTAATTTGTTCTACATATTTTTAGGACTCCATCTATGAATTTTTACAAAACCTTAATTGCTAGGAATATACATCTGCAGTATTGATAGTTTGATACTACTATTATTTTTCTTATCTATTTATATTTGAAGTTGCATAAAATCATTGCTTGATTTTATGTATTTGAGTCTGAAGTAATAGTATCTCATTTATGTGTACAAGAGCGGATGCCATTGACCCTGCATTAAGAAGATCAGGACGTTTTGATGCTGAAATAGAAGTTAGCACGCCTAATGAGGAGGAGCGCTTTGAAATCATCAAGGTAAAAATGCTTATTTTCCTATTTAAGCTGTTCTGATCACATTTCTTGTAAACTCAAACTCTCAAATTTCTGGTCATTTTTTTTTTTAAATCTCATTGTTAAGCTGATTTAATTTATATTGGAATGGGCAAGAACATTGGAGTCAAGGATATAATAGTTGCTGTGTAAATAATTGTTCAGCTCTACACGAAAAAGATTCCCATGGATTCTAGTGCTGACTTACAAGCCATTGCTGCATCTTGCAATGGATATGTTGGGGCTGATTTGGAAGCTCTATGTCGTGAAGCTACAATGTCTGCGATTAAACGTTCTTCTGATGCAAATGAAGATGCTGGTGCATTTAGCTTAACAATGGAGGACTGGAAACATGCTAGGACTGTGGTTGGTCCAAGTATAACTAGAGTCGTTACAGTGGAAATCCCCAAGGTGACTTGGGAAGATATTGGAGGACTAAGAGATCTTAAGGTATGTAATTTACATATTCGTCTAAAGTTCTGAAGTTTCATGAAACTAATTATACTCGCCTTTTCCCATGGACAGAAAAAGCTTCAACAAGCTGTTGAATGGCCTATTAAACATTCTACTTCATTTACAAGATTGGGAGTAACACTAGTCCGCAGAATTCTTCTGCATGGTCGTCCAGGATGCTCAAAAACCACTTTAGCTAAAGTTGCTGCCCAAGCTTCTTTCTTTTCCTTGAGGTTTAAATTTCTTCCTTAATTTTTACTCTTTAGTACGACAATATTTGTTATTCACAATAGCAAAATTGTGATATATGATCATATTTATTCATTGGAATTTGCTCTTTGGTTGTAAGTGATAGGATAATAAAATATGTAATCTCAACAAAATCTTCAATTTAGACCTTAAAAAAAAAAAAAACTTGCTTTTAAGCCAGATTTTCTAATTGGTTACACATATTTTTCTTTTAAAGTCATCATACAGTTGGATGGTTGCTTGTTCTAATGCTTCCATGTGTCTAGATTTTGTTTTGCCTTTTACATCTCCCTTATAAAGCAGTTGCAAAACATTAGTATTAAAGAAGGATTGCCATGCTCTTTATAACTCTATTAAAATCCATTTGGAAGATTGAAGCACTATATACATAGAATGCGAATAATGCCTTCAGCATTATGTTGCTTTTGAAACCCAAGCTACAAAGATGTCTTTCCAAACAACTCTTTGTCCCTCTGTTAAGGGATCACAGAGTGATCATTTATTGTTTTTATGAGTTCTTTAAATTTTATGTGCTGCAAATTTATAAACTATGCATCAGTGGTGCAGAATTATATTCAATGTATGTTGGAGATGGTGAAGCTTTGCTTCGCAATACCTTTCAGAGAGCCCGCCTTGCAGCGCCTAGTATAATATTCTTTGATGAGGCTGATGTTGTTGCAGGCAAACGGTTAGTATATTACAACTCTTTTTGAAGGATATTTTTTGTCATCAGTTATGTTGAGATGAGAAGCCTCTGTAGCATAATTTTTGTTTGTATCTTAAATATAAACTAATAGTTGACGGGACTTTCTTTGATATTTTTGAGAGATTGAAGAGCATTGATTTGATACATGACTACATGTATATTTTCATTGTTTGCGGAGGAAAACTTGTCCTGACTTTTTTGGGTAATTTTGAGAAAAAAATATTAAGATGATATCTATAAACTGATTATAGAGTAGCATTGTATTGTCATGTAGGAATATGTTGCAGAACCTGTTATCGCATTAGTTTATTAAGGATACGACATATGTGTTATGTTTGAGTTGGAAATCTGAAAAGAGAACCAATTTAACAAGTAATGTATGTCTTCTTGATTGAAGAACATTATGCTGGTGAATACTCTACGATCATAAATACTTTGGAAGTTAATAAGTTTTGTATCCAAAAAGGCGTAATAACATGAATACAAGTCTTTTAAGTTTTCACTTTTCTTAAATGCAGAGGTAAGGGTTCAGGCAACAACATTTCCGTGGGAGAGAGACTTCTGTCTACTTTGCTAACTGAAATGGATGGTTTGGAAGTGGCTAAAGTAAGCTTTTAACTGTGAAACATGTGTTTTTTCAGTTAACTATTTTCTCCTGAGTTGAAATATAAACTTATTTGTGTTTTAGGGAATTCTTGTTCTGGCAGCCACGAATCGTCCTTATGCAATCGATGCTGCACTTATGCGCCCTGGACGTTTTGATCTGGTAAGAATTTGTTCTACTTTTCCTTTTGAAAATCTAGCCTTTTCCAATAGTCAGTTATATAGGGCCAGTGTCATAATTATTTAGTAAATAGTACTTCCCTTCCTGTGCTTTCTTGATTATATCTACCTTAACAAAGACTATTTTCTGTTTCAAGTATCAAAGTGGTGCTATTTTCTTAGTTTGATCATGAAAAAGTGCAATTTTACTTGACTATTTCTTTTGTTTTTCTTTGATAAAAACACTGTTCTATCATTTGAGTGCCTTTGCCATGGTTGCTTCTTATAATTTTGAAATGCCATAAATAGATTGTATAGTTGGAAGACCCAGGTACTAATTTCTAAAGTTGGTAGCTCTTTAAGTAATCGGTCTAGGATTCGGAACTATCCATATTAAGTTGGTGGTCTCCTGGTTGCCCTGTCTTCATGCAGGAGATTATACACAAATAAACACGAAAGCCCTGAACCTGTGCTTTTTATCCATAACATTTTACTGCCATTAAAGTTCATCTTAGTACAGAAATAAAGTAGCTTCTTTAGAGTGAACTAATAGTTTTTTATTTATTTTTCACTCTAATGAAACTGTAGGTCCTTTACGTACCACCACCGGATTTAGAAGCCCGGTATGAGATACTTTGCGTACACACTCGTAACATGAAAATAGGAGACGATGTTGATCTCCAAAGGATAGCAGAAGAGACTGAGCTCTTTACAGGGGCTGAATTGGAGGGCCTGTGCAGGGAAGCCGGAATAGTAGCACTCAGGGAAGACATATCCGCCACTGTTGTTTGTGACCGCCATTTCCAAACCGTCAAGGAATCATTGAAGCCTGCATTAACCAAATCAGAAATTGATTCATGCTCGTCGTTTATGAAGGGTATACCATCAACTCCTGATCAGTTTGAATCAAGTGCCAAGCAAACCTACAAAAGGAATTCTTTCGGTCTAATGTCTCCGGTAAAAGTTGGTATTATAAGTTTTGTAATTGTTGCTGCAGCTAGGTATTTTCTGATGCATAGAGATCAAACCCAACATGAACTAGCAACCTGATGTAGTTGAAAATTGGGCATGTTTGTTTTGTGTAACTTTTGGCTAGTTTGATTGACCATTTGAATCTCATTTTTGTGTCAACATTTTAGTTTTGTGCAAACACAGAGAAAGGGTTTTTGTGCATAAGCAGAACACTTGTTGAGTCTTTTTCAAGAAATTAGTCTTGTAATAGCTACACATGATTCTATTCCAAAATGCAAAATATATTTATGTATACATTGGATTTTGGCTTAGAGTTCTTGTTTGTTGAACAAATTGAAATGTATAATATGAGGGAAAAGCATATGACATTATCCAAATTTTCTTTTTTAGAAAACGACATTATCCAATTAAAGTCGATTTGTCATATATATATATATATATATATATATATATATATATATAGAGAGGGTGGATCGACAATACACAAAACAAATTTGTTAGTATTAATACAAATACAATTTAGACTGTTAATTTTTGATCTAATAGTTGTAATTAAATAAGTTTAAGTCAATTTTAACAGTGAATTTGCAGGG
>WUAT03275367.1:0-11014 GCA_010015005.3 Ulmus americana | reverse complement strand
ATATCGATAATAATCATGTTTTCCGTAATTCCCATTTTGACAATCTATCATTGTCAACTAAATTTTTGCATAATTAAGCAATCTCTTAATTACGAGATTTCAACTTTAATATCGACATTATTATTGTCAAAAAAATATTGAACAATAATAATTAACTTTAGAAATTTCGATAATTATTATCGATATATGACAATTTATATTTCGAATTTACTTTATTTAAATTTTTTCAATAATTATCTCCAATTAATTTTAATTAATGGCAGCATAACATAATTAAAATTCTAATTTTTTTATCGGGTATCACAACAATATATAATGAATTTAAGCTTTGTAGGATGTTACTTTTCTCAAAATTGTAGAAAATTATGTGTCCATGCTTAATCTAGTGCTATGGCAGTGTGATTGCAAACCCCGGAAAGAGATTTTACAATTAAGATATCTGGACGTGAAATATATAATAAGAATGTTAGGGACCTGTTAAATTCAGATTTTGGTCGTACTCTAAAGTTTCTCGATAATCCAGAGGTAATATTCTATCAATGTTTTTACTTTTAGGAGACAAGAACTTGTATTACTAGAATTTTAGTGTTTTTCTCTGGATGCAGAAAGGTATTGTGGTTGAGAAATTAGTAGAGGAGATAACCAAGGATGACCAACATTTGAGGCAATTGATCAGTATTTGTGAGGGTAAGTCATCGAAGCCCGTGGCTAAGTCACTTCTTTCTTCTTCTGAAAAACATTTTTGGCAAACTGAAGGTTTAGTTTTGTATCTCTGCTATGCTATTATGGCTCTTTAATATAAGCAAATGAATATTTGTATTATACTTGGTAAACTTTCTTAGTTTTTCTTTTCGTTTTCCCCATGTTTGCAATGTTGACAAGAAGCCCATGGATATTAAATCTTAAACGATACTCCATTGCTAACAAGCTGTTTGGTTATCTTTGTAAATTGCATGTGTAAAATATCAAAATGGGTATTCAGTTTCACTGGAACTTTAGAATTACAAATATATGCTATTTATTTTTATGTGTAGAAGTGATTGGGTTTTGAATTCAACTGGGATTCTAGAATCACATGTACAGGTGTACTTAGGTTGTCTTAAATGAGGCTATAATTATTTTGTATATGTTGCCAAAACAAATTTCTGGTGTTAGTTACGATCCCAAAAAAAAAACTGTGTTTTTTGTTGTCTTAGTATTGTCATGGATTTGGATGCTCATGCTTCACCCCCCAACTTTTCTCCATTTTCAAGCTGCCTGTTTTCCCCTCCTTTTATGCCTAACCTCTAAACTATGGATGATTATTTAATCTTGGGACTTCTCTTTTTATCTTCACTTTGGGTTTTTAGGGGCAGCTAATGTAGATGTGTGCTCTGAAACATTTTTGTTGTCAATAAACAATGCAGCTACAGGTCAGATGGTGCATCAACATCAGAGGCTCGTAGGATAAGACGAAGAAGCATCAGCATTACACCAGAAATTGGTGATGATATTGTGAGGTAAGTATTTGTTTTTTCATTTTCGATTCGCATTTCTATTTTGACAATTTTCTGGCCCACTATATATATTTATTCTTTCCTATGATTTTATTTTGTTAATGTCCAATGGGGTGAGCTGAGCTTTTATCTCCTTTTGTAAAGGTCTTTTTGTGGCATTTGTTTAGTTTATTGCTAACAATAGTCAAAGCTATCTTCCATCTTATGTTGTCTTTTCTTCTGGTGGAGTATTGGCAATCTTTGTCATGCTGGTTCTTATGAGTAGACATCTCAATATTTTCTTAGCAAGTCCTTGTTTTCTCTAGTAAGAGACAAGCATGTAGATTTCTTAGTTCAGGGAATTGAATTATAGTGAATAGAAAATGGCTCCTAGAATGTGATTATCTAAGAGACTACTGAGTCAGAAACTGTTACTTTCAAGTAGACTTAAAAACATTGCAAGTGATTTGGGGAGCACTGGTGTGATCCCTGATGTTTGGCATTCTTAATTTGCTGATGAAAATCAAAGGAGTTTTGATGTAAGCTTGGGATCCCTTGGGATTCCACTTGCTCCCTCTCTCCAACAAAGAAAATTGGAATGGTTCAGCACCCATTGTTGTGCCTATTGTGGTTTGAGTAAATTAATTTAATAGCCATTTTTTTAGGGTTGAGTGTTTTTTAATCACTTTTACCACTTATTTAATATTAAGTCTTTTTTTCCCCTTTGAATTACTAGCATTATTCTTAAGAATCCAACAACAAAGGGTAATTTGGTCTTTCTATTTTGAAAAGGTGGGATGTAGTTCAATTTTGGGCTCCCTTGTGGGCTTCTTTCCACATGTGAAGTGTTTGACTGTTTCCTGAATTTTCATGATTTATATGAATTAGAAGCTCATTTTGTAATCAAATTCTATTTGTTTGGTTTGAGTGGATTTATAATCCTTCAAATTTGTTCATTTTGTTTCTCACAAAAAAATGGATAATGTAGGGCTGTGCGGGCTATGAATGAAACATTGAAGCAAAATCGTCTTCTGAGGGAGAGGGGTGATGATGGGTCGTTTGCCCATCCTTCAGATGATGGGAAAAGTTGCTTGGATCTACAAAGGAATGTAAGTTTCTGTATCTTGGTAGCACTTGACCAGTTCATTTCTTTGTTTTTCAGTCTGCATGGGGTGAACCTCTGTTGTTATCGTTTAAGCTCTATGTTTGCAAATTTATCTTCTTCCTTTTTTTTTTGGGTTATTTTAGTACAAAGTAACCTTGTTACCTGAAAATTTATGTTTCAGTTAATCATTTTGTGTAACAGATTAAACATCCGAGCTGCAATTTCATGCATGAAATTCATCTTGATAACATATATTACCTAATGACAATTTTGCTCCATATTTCAGGACCAAATAAGTTCTCAAAAGGCAATATCATTACCCTCATCTCCGCATGAATATAGGAGTCAAACATCTGAGAGAATTGGATCTTCAGGCTACAGGTTAAATGAAGAATTGGTCTCAACATGGAATAGAGTTCTTCAATCTTCCATGTTTAATAACCAACCTCTATTGCCTTACCAAGGGTGGAATATTGATTTCTCAGAGTTGACCGTTGGAACTCGTGTTGGTATAGGTAAGAATTAGTTTCATAAATAATAGGATTATTTTGTCTTGACCACAAGAGGAAGCAGCAATTACCTAATGCCCTCTAACTTTAGCAACTAAGTTTCAAATTGTTTTAATTTGGGGAAGAAACAGCGGTCAGCATGGAAAAGTAAATGTTTTTATTTTATTTTAAAAAGTAACACAATTGGTGTATGATCTGATTGCTTCGTGTAGTTAAGGACTCTTTTTTTTTTTGGGAGGTACTAAATTAATTGAGGATTGATGTATTATTCTCCACAAGTAGGGTTTTTTGGAGAAGTTTTCCGAGGCATTTGGAATGGAACAGATGTGGCAATCAAGGTTTTTTTAGAGCAAGATTTAACTGCTGAAAATATGGAAGATTTCTGCAATGAGATCTCCATTCTTAGGTGTGCATCTTTTAACATGTTGATTTAGTGCTTTTATTATATTCATCTTATTTTTCCCTTGCTATTTCTTTTGTTTACTTAGTTTTCTAATGTATGCCTTTTGTATTGTTTGATTATCCAGCCGGCTTCGACATCCAAATGGTATTACCTCCTTCCAACTCTTGCATTTCAAATTGCTTCATATGATGGTCTATGATCTATGTATTTGGTATATTGGTGGACCAGCACATTCTCTTCATTTTCAACTATAGCTAAACGGCATGATGTTGCTCTCCGCAGTTATTTTATTTCTTGGTGCATGCACAAAGCCTCCACGCTTGTCAATGGTTACAGAGTACATGGAGATGGGATCTTTGTACTATTTGATTCATTTAAGTGGTCAAAAGAAGAAGCTTAGCTGGCGGAGGAAACTAAAAATGTTGCGTGATATTTGCAGGTCTGTTCAGTCTCCATTTCTTGTGAAATATATTTCTCTTTCTAAGGCTTTATGAGTCCATCACCTCATCTTGTTCTCTCTTGCTCATTGAATCTTCGACTTTTGTATTTGTCCTCCTTCATTATTATTGTTAGAATGTAAAACTATTGTTAGCCCTCCTCCTAATAGCTTAGCTTTTGGGAAAAGTGGTAAATTAACATGGTATCAGAGCTTGAGTTCAAATCCTTGGATTAGTAATTCCTTAGCTTGTCACGTGTTTGTTTGTTTGGCCCATGTTGGGCACTTTGGATCATGGGCAGTTTATTTGGTCTAGGTCTACATGTGAAGAGGAAGTTTTAAAATATAAAACTATTGTTAGCCCACCTCCTAATACCTTAAGCTTTTGAGAAAAATGGTAAATTAATAATTATCACACAGTTTCATATCTCATCTGTTTTTCTGCATGATGTGATCAAGCTGTACCTTTGATGTCAATGTGAACTGTTTATTAGAACTTAGGACCATCCTTAATCTCCAAAGTAACAATGGAGAGGAAATAAGGGGGTTGTGGGGTAAGAGAAGACGAGGAAGGGAATGTGAAGCATATTGTATGCATTTTATGATATAATAGGCAACACTTTCTAGGTTGAAAATTTAAGGGAACATCAATTGTGGGGTGAAATCATAATGGGACTAGTGAGATTAAAGATTGTGCTAAGTTAGCTGTGATGTAGTGCAGTTATTTGGAGAGGGCTCGTAGTCATTAGGTCAGATCTAACGACAGTCAAAATAGGAATATTAGAAATAATATTCACAGGGCCAACCAAATTGTTAAATTAGGCCTTGGTGCAGTGCTGGTAGTGATTTGTGCTATTCTGAATAAAAGTAAACCAAGTGCCGAGGTTTTGAGTTTCAGACATCAATGGGTGAAACTAAAGTTATTCCTACTCCTAGCCATATGCATTTCTACAAGTTGGGTTTGTTCCATGCGTCTCAGTTACACATTTGTTCTTGTGTGCACACGACACCAATTTTCACCTTGTGAGTGAAAATCACTTAAATATTCTATTTTCAATGCCACAGATCTTCATGACAAGTCGAAACTTTTCAGATGTTTTTTATCCTTGGATTTCTTTAAAATCGATGTCCCTAATACCATGGATTAAAATATCGCAAGTATGAATTTATGGAAATATCGGTGGAAATATCGATATCGATATTAAAAAAAATAGAAAAAAATGATATTATTATCTTAAAATTATGGAAATCTCGATATCGATATCGCATCCCTTGCAAAATGAATATTTCACTGGATATATAACGATATATTGTCATATTTTCATTCATGCCAAAAACTTGTTTCTGATGATTGATTGTCTTACCATCTTCTTGTGTACGTGAACTTGAAGGATGGAAAAATTAAGGGTTTCTTTTGAACTTATAGGATAAAGGAATATTACAGGGTCATTTACATTTAGTTTTATACTACAGTAGATGCTATCCACTAAATTAAAAATTAAATCTCTCTATCGGGTGTTCATTTCTATTCATGTTTTACATATCTGAAGCATTTTTGAGTTATGAATTTATTTCATATGATGAGAAGCATGCATAACGATCACTTGTATCTTCAATTTTTTCTCTTTGGATGATAGGGGGTTGATGTGTATACACCGGATGAAGATAGTTCACCGCGACTTAAAAAGTGCAAATTGTCTCGTGAATAAGCATTGGACAGTCAAGATCTGCGACTTCGGGCTCTCAAGAATTATGAATGAGACACCAATGAAGGACTCTGCATCTGCAGGAACTCCCGAATGGATGGCTCCTGAACTTATTCGAAATGAACCCTTCAATGAGAAATGTGATATTTTTAGTCTTGGTGTGATAATGTGGGAGCTCTGCACGCTAAACAGACCATGGGAGGGTGTACCGCCAGAAAGGGTATGTGCTCACATAAGATTTAACGATCAACTTTCTGGTTTTCAGAAGTTTCATTGCTCTTTCGATTTCAAGAATTGTATTCCAATTCGATCCTTTAGAATGACACCTCTGCCATCCAGGTTGTTTATGCTGTTGCAAATGAGGGATCCAGGTTAGAGATTCCTGAAGGTCCACTAGGCAGGCTAATTTCAGGTTAGGGTTACTTTTACTAGCAAATGAGGAATCACAGATTTTTACTTCTGGCAAAATAAAAGAAACAGATATATGAAAGTTAAAAGCTAGAGACTTTTGCCTTCTCAAAACAATTGTGAAAACACTTCTCTTTGTTTCTTGATTACAGATTGTTGGGCAGAAGCGCAACAACGGCCAAACTGTGAGGAGATACTCACCCGCTTGCTCGACTGTGAGTACTCTCTTTGTTGAGACAGACAAATCTGTTCGTTTGTGTATAGAAAACACGGGCTAGAGGTGTTCCCTTGTATTCTCGGCTTCAGTTGTATACTCGTGAGTTTTCATTGTAAAATCATAAAATTCTTCACTTTTGCTTTTGCGATGGTGCAAACTCCACCTTTTTTGTTCAATCAAAGCCAAGTATGTTGTTATGGGCAAGATATATTCACCAAGAAAAGGCAATGCAAGATCTAACAAAATTCGAGTTTTTATTGCAAACAAAGTGCATACAAGAAAATGGGTTTGTCAACAGGATAAAAAATTGTTACATTTTCCCATTTTTGGTTCTCTCAATCATCAATGAGACGTCTATTTAGTGCATCTTCAAAGCGGCAGCAGGAATCCACTCTCATTTCTGTGCTCATGTCGTTCTCTGGCGCTGGATAGTAATCCCCTCTGAGCTGCACATCTCTGAGGTTTGGTATTTTGAGAAGGAAATTCATGAAATGCTCGTGAGCTGTCCCGTGAATAAAAAGCTTCCTCAGGAAAGCACAATCGGCTAGAAGCCCAGCTGCCGGAAGTGATAAACTCCTCTGGTTAACATCAGAGTCCTGTGCTGGCCAATAATTGAGCTCATTGAGACTTAGATGCTCAATCCCTTTAAGGAAAAACCTATCCCAGAGGCTAAGATCCATCTGCCCAGACGGTGCGGTTAGAGCATAACCTATTGTGTCACGGCAGTCCAACTCCATTTTTGTCAGCTGAGGATAACAATAAAGGCAGCTCAACCCAAATTCCCGTTCCGCTGGCCTGTGCGTACCCCGGCAATCTCCTTCAACCTTTATCCGAATCTCCTCAAGGTTGGGGCAATCCTCAAGACCAACCATTGGCAACTGCGATAGAACCTCACCAACACCAATCCAGAGAGAAAGATGTTGCAGCCTCTCCCAACTTTTGCTACACCAAGAGGCATTGCCATTGCCGTTGCCATCGCTCGTCATGTAGGAACAATTGGCATCTGAATCATACTTGCATTTCTTCGTGCTTCTCTCCTCAAACTCGGCACCTTCCCACAAGTCCATGAAATTAGAATTGGCATTGCCATTGGAACTGGAACCATTGTACTCTTCCATTCGACTCAAATCAAAGTTGCGAACCATTTGCTCCGGATCGTCTATACCTTGAGAACTTTCCCAGACGCAGTCAATGTGGAGTCGCACAATCCGATCACAGATAGGCTCCAGAGCCCGCAACGACGCAGCAGCATCAAGGTTCTTGCAGCAAGAAATCTTAACATCAACAAGCGTTCGCCGTAGCAAACAAGCCAAAGTCCTCAACCCCTTAACCGTAACCCCCTTGCAGCCATGGATATGAAACTTTTTCAGCATAGAACACCCTCTAGCAATCTCAATCAACCCCATATCCGTCAAGTCCGCCGAGTTCTTGATCGAAAGCGACTCGAGCCCTCGACACAGAGCAATCCCATCCAGCTGCGACCCAATTGCCAAGCAAACTCCATGAAACTGCCCCAATTCAACTACTCTCAACCTAGGGCACTTCGAACCAAGAACTTCCAAAGCCAACCCACTATCTCTAACATTCTGGCAAACGTCCATAACCAATTCTTCCAGAAAAGGAAGCCCGGAGAAGAAATCAACCAAAGCCGCTCTACTAATCCTCGCATCTTCTGCGGTAAACCCCTCATCGTTTGGATCTCCACGGGTATTCGAAAACGATGAAGTGTCTGCTAGATGAAGTACGCTCAGCTTCGGACAATTCGAAGCTATGGCCAACAGAACCTCATCGCCGACGAACCCTATATATCGAGGATCGAACCTACAAGCAACAAGAAACTGCTTTAGATTCGGACAAGCCGCGGTGATGGCTCGAATTTCATCTTCCTTGAAACCCTCCGTAAACGACGTCGTGAGCAGATCTAGCTTCGAGAGCGATTTGGCTACTTGGGGACAAGCTTCCAGAACCGGGGGGAGATCCTCCGTCCAGTAGTAGAACTCCGATAGGTCAAGAGACGAAAGCGACCGGCAATTCTCGAAGAGCGGGAAGAAGTCAGCTCCGAGCTGCGATTGTGGCCGTTGATGCCACCGGACGAGATTCACGTGGCGTAATCCCGGCCATTGAGGAGCCAGAGTCTGAAGCGTCGTCGCCGATCGGACATAGACGGTGAGGGAGGTGACCAATGGGAAGGCGACACGCAGGCCGTGGGCGAGGAGGTGAGGATCGAACGACGAAGCTGAAGGAGAGAGAAGCTCGTGGCCCCACGGCGAGAGTAGAGAGAGGTCCAAGTGGGTTACCGATCCGAAACACCTAGGGATTAGGTGGAGGTCCCGTACGTTTCCCCGGAGCGTGAGAGTTGTGCGCGTGGACCTCTCGAGAGCCTTAAACCTGCGACAAACCAGCGAGAGGGAGTTTCGTGTTCGTACATCGGAGATGAAACCGAAGATGTTTAACAGAATCACCTCCGGAAGATCGTTAATTGTGGTTATCGCCATTAACGGTAACGGCGACTCGCTCTCCTCTTTGCTTGCTTGCTACTTAATAGTACTGGTTTTGTTGTTCTCTGTTTCTTGGATTTTATTTTTTGTTTCAAATTTTTTTATTTTCCTTTGGGAGCTGTTAACTGGTTTTTGTTTGTTTTAGTTACGAGAAGATGGGCAGAGGAGTACCCTGCGAATATGAAATACGTGTCGCTTGATGGGGTGGTACACGCTCTATGTAGCGAGTGGTATGGAGATGTGAGAAAGGGTAATTTGGTCCAGATAAGGTGGATTTTATCCTCTTGTCTGTTTTGTCTCGATACGGAGTATTTCGTCTGCTTCTTCTATCTCTTTGACTTGCTCGCCACATCTTTACTATTACATTTTTTTAATAGTTTTTTGAAAAGATCTTTACTATTAGATTAGACCAAAACATTAGTCCTACACGCAACGGGTTAAATTAATGAAGCGACTATTTTTGTCCGACGAGGAAAAAAAAATAAAGCCAAACATGATATTAGATATAATAATCCAATCCGATTCTTGTCTAGCCCACTAAATGTACACTTAGACTATTTTTGTGCAAATATGCGTATTTGCAAATCCCCGTCTTAAATGGCCTCGAGTGAGTTTTGCTAGTGACTCAAAAGTTGTGGTTGATGCTTTGAATGTTGTTCATGACATTCCTTGGTCTATTGTTTCTGTGGTTGAGAACAGTCTTTTTAAGCTTAATAGTGTGCCTTGTTGTGCTTTTTTGTTTTCGCCGAGAGTTGGTAATGCTATGGACCATAATATAGCTAAATGGTGCTTCTTTTGTATTTCTAACTCTCCTATGCCTGTATCTGTATATGATGTTTTGCCTCCTTTGTGATGTCTGATAAAGGGAGTGATTTTTGTAGTTTCTATTATTGTCTAATGCATTTCAAATTTACCAAAAAAAAAAAAAATATCCCCGTCTTAAATCGTATTTCGTTTGTGTTTATATAGTTGGTTAAGGAAAAATTTCGTATACTACCTCTCAGGAATATTAAAAAAGAATTTTTATTTTAAACGTATTTATTTAAATACTTTAAGTTTTGAAAAAATTATTTTTGAATATCGTTGACTGTTTATATTTTATAAAAATTTTGATTTTATTCTCAATTAAAAATTAAATTTTTTTTGGATAATTTATTTATTTTTAACAAAAATTCTTGAACTTTTCTAATATTAGTAATTTGGCCTTAAAATAATTTAAAATTTTTTTTTTCTTTTACTTTTATTTTATGCACTACAAATCTCTAAAATTTTTCAATATTAGTAATTTGGTCCTGAAATAAAAAAAATTCTTTTTTTTTCCTCATTTCTTTTTTTCATTTTTCTTTATTTTATGCATCACAAGTCCCTAAATTCTTTCAATATTAGTAATTTGGTCATAAAGTAATTTTTTTTTTCTTTTTTTTTTCTTCTATTTTATTTTTCTTTTATTTTATGTACTACATGTTTCTAAACTCTTTTAATATCAGCAATTTGGTTCCGAAGTAAAAAAAAAAAAAAAATTTCTTTTATTTTTATTTTTTATT
Organism: Ulmus americana; assembly: GCA_010015005.3. Lineage (NCBI taxonomy): Eukaryota > Viridiplantae > Streptophyta > Magnoliopsida > Rosales > Ulmaceae > Ulmus > Ulmus americana. The sequence continues at coordinate 713 of WUAT03275367.1, read as the reverse complement.
TTTTCTCATTTTTCTTTTTCTTTTATTTTTCTTCTTATTTTATTTTATTTTATTGTTTATTGTTTCTTCTTCTCTCCATTTCCATCTTCATCATCTAATACCTGCCCCATCTACCGGGAATAATTTTTTTTTCATTTTATTTTTACTTATAGTTTCTTTTTCTTTTGTTCTTCATCTTCTTCTACTTTTTTTTTTTTTATCTTATCTACTCATTCCATCTGCGAGAAGTTGTAAAAAAAATTCGTTCTTCTTTTGGTCTTCATCTTCTTCTCTTTTCCATTTTATCTGCATGTCACGTTTGCTGCGAGTTAATTTATTTATTTGTTTATTTTTTGGTCTTCTGCCGCTTATTCATATTATCTGTCAATTTCGTCTACTGCGGGTTAATTTTTTTCTTTCTTTTTTTATTTTTATTTTTTTGTTTTTTTCTTCGTCTTTTGTTGTTTCTTTTTCTCATTTCTATCTAATATGATTGCCCCATCTTCCGAGGATTAAAAAATTCTTTTTTCTTTTTTTTTCTTTTTCTTCGGCTTTTGTTACCTTTTTATAGTATTTGCCTCCCGTCTGTTGCGAGTTAAATTTTGTTATTTATTTTTCTTCTTCTTTTTGTCGTACTCTTTTTCTTCTTTCTTTTGTTATTTCCATCTTATATGTATGGTCCATGTGATTGGGGCTAAGACACTTGGTAGTTAGTGATTGCGTTCTTTTGTGTT